>JAUMHM010040688.1:0-15563 GCA_032362435.1 Melikaiella ostensackeni
AAAAACTATTAAATAATACTGATACTAGACGAAATTATACCAAAACGCCACTATATCCAAATTTCACCACAACTTTCAGTAATGATTACCGAGAAAATTTTTTCCGTATAGCCTCACAAATTAACCTCGAAATGTTGATAGATTTTCGTATTTCACAAAATGTGGTAAAATGAACAAAAAAAGTGGCCACCGCGCGGGCACATTCTCATCACGCACTTTGCGCGCGTCTGTCGGATCTCGCGCTTCGTGCGGCGCTTCTTTCAATCCTCGCAATTCGTGCCAGGCTTCGTTCTCAGTGTAATGCAGATGCATACAGAAGCTTAGTTGCAAATATTACAAGACTGTCGAAACTTCTACTTTGAAAGAGATTGTTATATTCATTTTGAATTTAGATAAAAAAGAAAATTAATTTACTTGAGGCTCTGTCGGCCTTATGGCACACATTCTCTTTACAATGATCGCGCTCGATTTTTTACATGCATCTATTGCCTAATAATATATATGTAATGATTATCAGTCTAATTTATATAAGATTTTCCTATTGGAAAAGGCGATTTTGTAATTTTTTTTTAAAGTAACAAATTGTTTTCTAGACTTCTGTTTCGTATCTCGCGTTTTTTCGCTAAAAATTTCAATTTTCGGGTCGTCAATAGCATTTTCAATGTTTGCAAGAAATACAGTGAGTTCTATCCAAACGTGGTTTGAGGGAATTTCGCAGGCATTGTTAAAAGGAACAGTTTTCTATTTGAACTTCCTTTATATCTCACCTTGTTTGGCTGGTGATTTGAAATTTTGGGTTTTCCAATAGCATTTTCGAAAAAAGAAGAATGGTGAGTTCTATCAAAAATGTTTGGAGACGACTTTGTAGGTATTTCTAGAAGTACTTATTTCCCCCAAACTTTTTTTCATATCTCACGTTGTTTGGCTGAAACTTTGAATTTTCAATTTTTCAATAGCAGTTTCGATGTTAAAAAGGAAAACCCTCAGTTTTATCAGAAAAACGTAATGAACGATTTCGTAGGCCTTCTTAACAGCAACAACTTTTTTCTTTGACTTATTTTGTATGTCGCATAGTTTTGTCAAAAAACGGAAATTCTTCTTACATTATCATCAGAGAAGGCATTAGATTTGTGTAAAATTTGACCCCCCCGTTTTTGTCAAATGTCCACGTTTTGAGACCAATGAACCCGAAGAACAGGTTTTTACGAATGTGTCTGTCTGTATGTGCGCTTAAAAAGTCAAATAAAATTGCTGTTAAAAATTTCTTCATAAGACGAATCGTAAATCATTAAGATAACTTTTTAATCGTCTTTTTAACTATTTATTTTTTTCAAAATTAGTATAAAACCAATATGTTTTATCAAGAAAATGGCATGAAGTAAATTTTTTATCTTTTTAAAACGAAAATTCTTTCTTCTAACATTTTTTTTCGTATCTCGTAAAATTTTTCTGAAAAATGGAATTTCTAATAAAATTTTTCACGACTCAAACAAAAACTATCCATTTTAACAAGAAATGGTCTCGTGCAGATTTGTAGATCCTTTCAAGATGAACGATTTTCGTTTTCGAATTTTTTTTCATATCTCCCATAGTTTGGTAGAAAAATGAAATTTTTGGTATTAAAAGGCGTACCAAAGCCCATTTCAGTTTAATAATAAATTTTTCGAAAGTTATCGTATCTACAGACTACAGGCAGACACTATTGTGAAAACCATTTTTTCTGTCTCAGGAGTCTCAAAATTTTACCGGCGGCATACAAAGGGAACGTTGAAATATCTTTTTTTCATAAAAAGCGAGTAATCTCGAAGTATATTTTTGATTTGTGACTTTTTTGGGTGTTTCTTTTTTAGTGCACAAAAATTTTCATAAGAGAATAGATTTCATTTCGATTTTTGAGAAATTCATGTGAATTCCGTGTAAATTTTTAAAGCTATTTTCCTTCAAACTGGCTAAAAAGTGCATCTTTCCGTTCAGGAAAATCAGTCTCCTAGTTATAACCCTTCATCAAAAGAATATGAATGAGAACCAAAAATAAACCACGTCTGGTCCTCTCTCTGTCAGTTTTCTTTGAAAGTGAGTAATGAAAGTAATATCTATAGGCGGAGGTATTTTTCTGCAAATAGTAGAGACATAATCCTGATGTTATATACCAAAAACAAACAAGAATTCATCAAGGTTTGCGGTAGCGAATCACCGCCAAGTACTCAAAAAAAGTAAGAAAAAAAGATTCTGAACACCCATACGGGAAAAATAATTCAGCATGAAGGATGAAATGCGAAATAGAAATGAATCGCTACCAAGAATTATTATCTGTACCATTGATGGCTTAACCATCAAGTTGAATTCATGAATTTTCATTTAATTTTGAGTAACAAAAATATACAAACCTATCATTGACTAGTCTATTCTGATTTTCTACCAGATTCTTGGAAAAAATTGTTCACAATAATTGGAGCATGGAAAGTTAAACGGTGCTGAGTTTACTTTTTGATGAAATTGAGTTTTCTTCAATAATCATACTTTCTCGTTTCTTTACACCTATTCTGACGAATAAATTGAGGTTTTGCAATTCTTACCCAAAAATTAAGTACTTCGTTGCACACCAATATTTAAAATCTTCAAATCTAAAGTAAATGAATGAAGTATACTAAAATATTCTCTTTTTTGAGCTTCACGGTTATCATAGGATTTCAAGAAGTATCTAACAACTGGAAATATTATAACCTGCGAGTTACAGAGGGTTGCCTGAAAATAGGCCAAACGATCTCCTCCTTTGCGAAAAGAGTAAAGTGTTGCATCACAAGGAAGAGGAACGTAAAACGCAGGCGCGAAGTCCTCCCACTAGCTCGTGGAACGAGGGCAGTGGAAGGAAGAACGGGGGTACGCTCCATAAAACAGACAGCGCGACCGAAAGCGGCTCAGAATCTAGCGGGCTCACCGCGGGGATCAGAAAAGAAAAACTCGGGAGTGCCTTGTCGGATTCATCCTTCGGGTCTCTTTCATACCCTTCGTCTCGAACCGAACTTTGAAATAATTCAAAGGGCTTTCCTTTGAATTAATTAATTTCGAGTGCAAGATTCCTTCTAGTGCCATCGCAATCTTCTTGATGATTTTTCGGAGAGAGAAATTTTGTTTGGAATATATTTTTTTGTCGTGAATTTCATTTTCTTTCTCTAGGTTGAGAACTAAGGCATTTCTATTAATGATAAATTAATTTAAACGCAACTATAGACGAGTAGTTTAGGGGTCTACCTGTGAAACTAGTCCAAGAAATAGTGTGTTCAAATTCAATATACTGATTGATATAAAATAGTTTCTTATATTCAGAACAGGAGTTTACTCCTCCAACTGGGTAAGAAAGCAACTACTAGAGATTCTCAGAATAAGGTGCATTTTTGAAGAATGCGTCATAAGGTAGAGAATTTCCTTAAAGGAGATATTTAGAAAAGATCATGAATTCAAGTGAATGTTCTCTCACCCTAAGTCCGTTCTCTCTGTCTCAAAGCACTGTTCCCTCTTCACTATGAGACCTTAAGATACCAAAAATACAGGGCCTAGGGTTCAGAATCTCGAAAAGCATCTCTCGCTGCGTGCCATTTGCACTTTTAGACAAATCTTTTGAATTTATGACCACGGGTCCCAAGCTGAGGCTTCACTTATAGTCTATGGATTATCCTAAGCGAGAATGTGTTACATAATTGGCAATAAGATTATAAAACTATGATAATAGAGATTCCCAAGAAAATCCTGAAGCAATTAGTCTTCGATTTTACTTCCTTTTGTGAGAGTAAGAGTTTAAGATTATATGATACACAACAAAAATTAAATAAATATTAATGAGACAGGACAAATAGTATGTTTTTTCAAATGTGAGTGCGATTCGTATCTTTCCCACTAAATTCGATGATTTAATTATGAGAAATTTTTTTTTCAGATGATTAAATTGAATTAAATTTTAACGCAGAGAAGTTGATTTCTCAATCTATTCCATTTAGGTGATTCACTTAGATTAGGTATCAGGGATTTATTTGTAATCTAGCGAGAATAGGATAGTATTGAATAAATTTGTGTTTATTTCTGGAATTTTGCTTCTTTCCCTTAACTAGCTTCAAAAGTGAGCAGTTACAACTGGTGGCCGAAGTGGGGCTACGAAGAGTTGAAAAAGAAGCAAGGTTTTTTCTTTTACCAAATATCAAAAATGGATAGTAATAAGTTATTCAAAGCATTTTTCAAAGGTGACAAAAATCTTAGAAGAGTCTATTTACAACCACCTCTAAGCCAGGCAAATTTACCTAAAGGCATGAAAGTGCTCGACGACTGATTAAACGAACTTGAGAAATAGAGGAAAAATAAAATCATAAATGCTCCGAAAAACAAGTGAAAATCTTCTTTTGAATCCAAATATAGACATTCAAGTGATCAAAAGAAAAACTTTAGTGTGCAAAAAGACTTAGAGACGCGTTAATGTGTTGTGATAAAAAAAGTGAATAAAAAAATCTCTTTTTACTCAAAGCCTCAATAAAATGAGCAAATCAAACCTGCGGTCGTCGCAAGTGGCAAAAAAGTCACCCACGGAGAGTGAGACACCGGAAGACTTAGACGAGACAATTCGCAACCCAAATCCAGAAAATCTGACGGAAGGACCTGCTTTGACACAAGCCATACTTGAACTAACCACAGAAAAAAGGTGGATGATTATTAATTAACGTTTGGAGGAGCTCGAAAAAAGGACGCAAAGAATACTAGCAAAGGAAAAGAGACACCGAGAACAACAGATGGCAGAGAAAGACTGAGCTCTACAGGCAAAATCATAAGCGTTGGAAACGAGCATCAGCCGCTCATCAGATATCACCACTAATGTAACCCAAGGCATGGAAGAGAGAGAAACGAGAATGCAAGCACAGATCGACAGATTAGAAACCGCTCAGGCCAGGGTAGTGGAGGGAATCACCGGTGACATAAACGGCCACTTAAACAATCCCACAGTGACAGTACAGTCAAGTATCAAATACGTGTTGCCCGAGTTTAACGGAGAAGGCAGCCCAATGAGATACCAGAGGCCACTTAAACAGAACTGGGAGGTGGTCCGTCCGAGGGCATGTGACATGGATTACCTGATTGAGAAGTCTTTATCGGGCTCACCCAATGATTGGTGGCTGGTGATAAAAGAGGAGGTTTCGAACATCAAAACCTTTATCAAGAGATTCCAACAGCGCTATTTGAACGAGCACACCCAACACAAAATTAAAAAAAGGTTGGAGTTTGGTTACTTTCAACCCGAAAAGGACAAATCCCGAGCCGAATACGCTACAAAGATGTTCGCACACGTTAGCGATTTAATATCCGCCTCGAGCAACGGGGGCGGGTATTAAATCAAAACAGGCAAGAAAACTGGCGAAATAATTACCCAGGAGGCAATCAACAAAAAAAACAACGAGACCTGGTCACGGCCGCCAAATGGAAATCGGTCAAACAATTAAGGGTCCGCCAACGAAGAGGGCTTATAGCCGAAATCGAGCGTAAAACTATTGACCGTTCATCTGTTTTCAAAACATATCTAGAATTTGGATATTGAACGTTGGTGATTGTAGAGAATTTCATGGCGCATCTTTTTTGTTCTTTGTTTTGAAAGCAGCCTGACGATCAATAGTTATGCGCTCGATCTCGGTTATAAGCCCTTTTCGTTGGCGGCCCCTCAATTATAGTGGACAACGACAAAACACAAATTCGGAAAGGGCCCCACAGGGAAGCAACTCTTGGAGGCAAGCGCCAAATCAAACCCATTTTAAAGTACAACACTCAGAAGTGGAGTCCCAACACGGGTGCGGAAAATACCTGTGACTCCAAAGAATTTCTCAGCGCCAATCAAAAGTGTAGCCGTAGCAGGACCAGTGGGGGGCAAGGCAGTATGCCTCAGCAAACAAATTCAGGCTGACGTACAACTGCCCAATATCGTTATACAAATAGCATTTTGCGTCGTGCCTCGCCTCTTACGTACCTGTATAATAGGAATCGACGTATTGGATAAGCATCGAACCAGCATCGATCTCGATACGAGAATGCTCACTTTTCCATGCTTAGAGATCAAACCAGCTGTCCGAATTATACAGGACGAAAACCGCCAAAAATAAAATGGCAATCACAATCTCAGTGTAATTGGAACAGAGATGGAAGACACTATCAAATGGCAGGAGATTGAAAATAAAATTGAATCTTCAGAAAATCAAGACCTACCCTTAAACATCACATGGGATGAAATCCATGAGAAAATGAAAGAGACTCAAGATTCGAATGGAGAGGAACAAGAATGGCTCCGAACAACATTGTGGAAATATCGAAAAGTTTTTCTACGAGATCGAGGAAGATTGACAAAATATGAACACATACTCAAAGGTAAAAAAGGACTGCCGTTTATTGGACGCAGCTATTCAATTCCCATGGCACACAGAGAAAAAGTGGGGAGAATTACAACGAATGTTGAATATGGGAATTATTCAAAGGTCAAATCGTCCCTATATTTAATGAATAAGAAAATTGTTAGTATACATGACTTCCCAGTGCCAAAGAATGTGAAACAACTAAGGGGCTTCTTGGGACTAATGAATTTCTACTCAAAATTCAGCGATAAACATGCAGGAGGAACCGTGCCACTCTTGAATTTAATAAAGAAGAGAGCATTTTGGAAATGGGTCTAAGAAGCACCACCGAGCTTCGAAAGAATAAAGAAGCTTTTTGGCGAATCCATCATGCTCTACTTCCCGGATCCAAACAGAAGCCATTTTCTCGAAACAGATGCCAGCAACTATGCATTAGATGCTGTGCTGTATCAATCAAACGACCAAAATGAGAAAGAAATTATCATGCTGGCCAGTCGCACTTTAAAAGGACCGGAAGTTGCTTAATTCAACACGGAAAAAGAATTACTGGCCATAGTATGGGCATTACAAAAATTTCGCACCTATTTGCATGGAGCCAAAATAATCAACCGCACGGATCATCTCGCTTTCACGTTTCTAAAAACGTGTAAGTTCGTCAACGCACGTCTCACACGCTGGATTCTCGCAATACAGGACAATCATATCAAAATATAACATCTGCCTGAAAAGGAAAATGTGATGGCCGACGTGTTAAGCCGATTGCAAGAGGAAAATAACTACAAAAAAAATCAGGTGGAAACTAGGGTGAGAATAAATGCGCTAAGTTAGGAATGGACACTAGAAGTTGGGGAATTAATTCGTAAAATTCCCCAGCAACAACAATTTCATAAAAGATTACAACAATTGAAAAAGAAAATTGAAGAGAACGACACTGGAAAGACACGATTCAAAATAATCAAGAACACGCTCTATCATTTTAGCGGAGAGACCTATCACATACAGGTATATGTGATAGAGGAGGCACTGAAAACTCTCTTCTGGGAACGTCACACATCACATGGGCATCCAGAAGCGCAGAAAACTTATAAGATTCTTAAGAAATCATTTCACTCCCCATGTATGGCATGAATCACACGATGAACGCTGACAACCTCCGATTCATGCCAGCGAAATAAAATCCCCACGCAGTCCTCACAAGCATTAGAAGAGCCGGTGCTGCCACAGGAATCATTAGAACTCATATCCATTGATTTCTTTGGCCTGTTAGCTGAAACTAAATATGGCTACGAACATCTCCTTGTGATGATAGATATATTCACGCAATTCACGAAAATCTATCCAATCAGAAAAGCGACAAGTCAGATATCTATAAAATAACTCGACGAATTCATAGACGCGATTGCACGACCACGTAGGGTACTTTCGGATAGCGGGGCCTAATTCACCAGTTATAAGTGGAGGCAGGCTCTACATGATCGTGAAATACAAATGATCTTAAAATCGATTAGCCATCCACACGCGAACATGGTGGAGAGAGTCAACCGTAAATTGGCAAGACTTTTTAGAACCCTCCTACCGCAAGATGAACATGGGTCATGGTTCGCAGAGCTTGAGAATGTCGAGACCATTCTCAGCGAATCGTATCATGACACTATAGAAGTCACACCTTATAAGGCGTTATGGAAGAAGAAACGTAAGAGATCGTGGACGGACCTCCTGCCGCAAACCCCGCCCAATTCACAAACCAAGCAACGAGACCTAATTATGGTATTACGAGAACGCATCAAGGAGAAACGTGAAAAGCAATTGGAACGGCTCAATTGGAACAATAGGGGCGTTACCTTTACAGTAGGGGAGTGAGTATTGGCTGAGGCTTGCAATGTGTCACACACTGCCACAGGTGTAATACCAAAATTCTTAGCACTATATGAAGGCCCTTACAGAATCGAGAAACAAATTGCCACAAACGGTTACGTCTTACATGGCGTCGATGATGAAAAGAAGAGGGGACAGTACCAAGCGAACGACCTCAAGAAACATCATCGAGAGGAAAATTATGGAAGGGATAAGGAAAATGCCATGGCAACGGGACACGCAGAGCTAGAAGACCATTCAAAGCCTGAGGAAGGTCAGTATTGAAGCGGGTAGCAAACTGTAAAGAAGCCAGTTGCAGCAACGCAATAGGGGATAGTCGATGTTCACTTAAACATAAGCTTTTAATGCGATGTTGACAGCAAGGAACATGATTATGTGAGGAGGGAGACTCACAACCACCAATCGATTGGCACCAGAGCACGTTTCATCACCACAACTAAGAGAAAAGCGGTGAAACCAGAAGGTACTACCGTCTCAGAAGTATGTGCACGAAGATTTGCAAAGGAAGTTCGTAAGAGAGGAGTAGGAACGGCAGATGAGGAAAATCAAACGGAGGAAGAAGCTTCTGAAACCAAAGTGGAGGCAGTGGCGGGACCCAGCCAGGACCAGCATGAAGAGAATGGCAAGGAACAAGCAGCCAAATTTCCACTCACTCCAGGCAAGATGGTTGCTATCAAAGAAGAAATCCTCCGAGAGTTGAACATCAACTCATTACAACGCGTCACCTTGAAGGAAAAACAAGCGACAACCACGACTGACGAGATTGAAGGAGTTTAAGAAGCAGCGCCAGAAAACGTAATAGTAAAGGAATGGAAAAGGATGAACCAAGAGAAAGTAAATACTCGGCCTCGACAAAGAATATGTTAAATCAGAAGGACCCAGAATGATGTCTTGTTCGAAAAAGTTTTCCAGGACCTAAATATACGACCGACCAAACAGCGCAGACCGGATTAGAAGGAAAATACTGAAACCTGGAAAGGACAGTTTCCAAAGAATATGAATTTGACAAAGAGGAAAGATTTTCTACCTGAGATCGGGAAGGCATACTTAGAGGCGATGAAAAGGAAAGCGCAACTGGCAAGAAAGAATGAAGCGGAGGCAATAATTGGAGAAAGTGTAGAAGAACCATGGACATCCCTTCCAATTGAAACCAGGGAGCTGTGGGAAGCGTATCGAATCTGGACACCGAAACAGAGTTGGCCACTATCAGCGATATGGACTTCCAACGAGACAAATGACCGAAGGAATCCACATAAAAACAATAGAGAAGAATACAAGAAGGAACCACATATCGAAAAGAAGATTGAAATCATTACCATCAAATGAAACGCTGGGGGTAAAACACATATAAGAACTCGTATTTAATACTTGCAATGTTGATGTTTTCAGTGGGGGGCTGTAACCAGCAAGTTACAGAGGGTTGCCTGGAAATAGACCAAACGATCTTTTCCTTTGCGAATAGAGCTTATTGTTGCATCACAAGGGAGAGGATCGTGAAACGCAGACGCGAAGTCCACCCACTAGCTCGTGAAACGAGAGCAGTGCTCTATAAAGAAGACAGCGCAACCGAAAACGGCTCAGAATCTAGCGCACTTACCGAGAGGATCATAGAAGAAAAACTTGGGAGTATCTTATCGGATTCATCCTTCGAATCTGTTCCATACCCTTCGTCTCAAAGACCTAAAGATACCATAAATACAGGGCCTAGGGTTCAGAATCTCGAAAATCAACTCTCGCTGCGTGCCATTTGCACTTTTAGACAAATATTTTAAATTTATGACCACGGGTCCCAAGCTAAGGCTTCACTCATAGTCTACGGATTATCCTAAGCGAGAATTTGTTACATACTTGGCAATAAAATTATAAACCTATGATAATAGAGATTCCCAAAAAATCCTGAGGCAATCAGTTTTCGATTTTATTTTCTTTTGTAAGAGTGAGAGTTTAAGATTATATGATACACAACGGAAATTCAATGAAAATTAAGAGGACAGGACAAATAGTATGTCTTTTTGGATGTAAGAGCGATTCGTATCTTTCCCACTATATTACGAGTAGATGATTTAATTATAAGAACAATTTCTTTAGATGATTAAATTAAATTAAATTTTTGACACTGAAAAGATGGCCTTTCAATTTATTCTATTTAGGCGATTAACTCAGATTGGGTATCAGGGATTAATTTGTAATCTTGCTGGAATAGGAAGGTATTGAATAAATTTCTGTTTATTTCTGGAATGTCTAGGAAGGTTTTTTTCGTTTCCCATGTAAAATTTGGTTGTTTGGACTTGTCACCATTTAACATTCCCCGCTTCAATTATTCTATTGAATGATATTAATAAAAAATTTGAGAAATTCGTTGACTCCAAAATTTAAAAAATGTTTAAGAAAAAGTCGACTCTAGATTGCAATTATATTTCAATGTTGTCAGAAAAATTAATTACTGTATGTGGATTTGTTATTATTGCAAAGTAAATGAATGAAATCCCACTCAACAATCTCTTTTTCATATATAAATATTTTATCATAAAGATTTTCCAAATTGAATATTGCTTCTTTTTCAGTGCGAAGTTAAGAAATGCCCCGTGAAGTGAGTGTCAAGAGAACCAATGGATAATATATATGACGACTTCGGATGTTTCTACAATCTAATTATCAATTATATTAATATTAGTATCAAATTAATTATTCTCAAATATTAATCTACTCTTATTATAACCAAACTACGAAGCATTATAAAATAAAGGATCTATAAAAGGAATTAAATACGTTAGTAGTTTGAATTCCTTAGAAATTGATTGATAGGGTTGTAGCCAAAACTGTCGTGTAAATGGTGAAAGACGTATCTGCAGTAGGGTGGTCCTCCTTTCACTTTTTTGGAAATCGTTGCTCCTAATTTCGATTCTGGTGCGAGTGCCCAAAAAATGAATGTCCTCCAAATTGTATCCAAATCAGTTAATATTTACCTGTCGCCCCAGACACATGAAGTTTTCCATAAGATTAACATGGGGCGAATTGTGCAAAAACGTTCAATTTCCATCACTTTTTCAGTTTTCATTCAAACTAATCGTCCATATGGGAGAATAATCACTATGTAATGCTTTAAATATCCAAATTTCAAAAAACTTGAAATTTTCAAATTTTCGAAAATGGCGGACCCAACAATTATGATCCAAAACTGCATTTTTTATAGTTATTCACTTAGAATGTTTAAACATTGTTCAAGAATCTCATAAATTATTATAAGTTGATTGGTGGACAGGAAAATCAAGAATTCTGGAAAAATGCAAGATGACGGCCAATTACATAGTCCAAAAATGGCTCGTTTTCGCAATTTTCCAATAAATATTTTCAAACTCTACAAGAAAAAGAAGTGTGGCTTTAGAAAGAACTCGATAATCCCCGAAGTCAAAAATTTTTGATGAATATAAGATGGCGGCCAAATAAATATTAAAAAATAGCTCATTTTTCTAATTTTCAACAAAATATTATAAAACCTTGCAAGAAAAAGGCGTTTGACTTTAGAAATCATTCTAAAACCTCAGAAGTCCAAAATTTTGAAAAATCCAAGATGACGGCTATCAAGTTTTCAAAATTGTTTTACTGTTATACTTTGCAAGAATCTATCAGTTTCGACATATTCCAACAAATTTTTTTCAATTCTGAAAAAATTAAGTTTCTATAACCTCGAAAATGTTGCGTCAAAAATTTATTTTTCATTAATCTTTTTGTTCATGTTTCACTATAAGTCTGGACAAGATTGACGTATTGGAAAGAATTTTTTTTAAGTACACCTGATAATAGCTAGAATAACATATAGTAGGTACTTGAAAGATTTAAATCTCTCAATCACAGCCAAGTACAACCAAGTAAATGCTACATCGAAAATTGAATTTTTGACCTGAACTGGATATCTCGGTAAATTATTGAGTGATTTGCATAAAACTATCCAAAATGAATAAAAGTCCAGTGAAAAATCAATTGTGAACATGAAACTCGGACATAAATCGTATAAGGTAAGTGTATCAGTCTTCGGACACTTGAGACATCAGAGCGTCAAAAGTAAGAAACCTTTCTATGAAATTGCAATCAATTGTTCATTTATCATGTCAGAAATATTAGGAATATAACTTTCTTTACGAACATATACTTAATGATTGATGATTGATATACAGTCTCCGGACAAAATGATTATCAAAAGTGAATTGATTGAAAAGTATATAATACGTTTATTTTTGTTTTTAACAAACTTTTTGATACAATAAATCAATATTTGTGTTAAGCAAAAGTTATTCCATCATTATATTTCAACGCATAAGAGCTTTGGTCACCGTTAATAATATCCTCCTCGGTTTCTTTGGCTTTTACTGTCTTCTTCCTCTTGGTCAGTGTTTGATTCTCACCTGCTTCTGCTTCTCGATTCTCTCATCTTCGTTTTGCCCCTTTAGCTTGTTCCTTTTTTTTTGATCCTTGCTTTTGTTTAGCGGTCTTCTTTCTGTTTTGCTTTCTCAATCTGCGTCTCTTTCTTGATCCTCTCAAACTCAGCATGCTCTTCCGTCTTTTCCTTCGCTTTTTCTATTGCTTTTTCCTTCCTAATTTTTGCTAATACTGATCTTCCTTCTTGTTGCTGTTTTCTCAGCCAACTCCTTTCTTCTTTTCCAAGCTGAATTACGTGTTTCATTTCCTCATGTTCTCTATACCATTCCATCCAATCGTCTCATGTTGCAGCATACGGTTGAGAATGTTTGTCAAGTTTTTTCTTGTTACTTGTTGCTTGCGATACTGAAGGGCAAACAAACTTGATGTAGATAAGTTGACTTCTTCGAGGGTGCAGATCGTCGTGTTTCCGTCTTTATAGTTAACAACTAATAATAATAGAATTAACTTATCACATTTACTTGAATTTCGGCAGCATTCGTTTGGATTCTCTCTTGTTCGATTCGATCTGAAAGTATTTAAATGCGATTTTTTTATGGAAAATCGTTGGTCTCGGTCGCGGCAATCTCAATTATCAGTATCTGTATGTTCTCCTGCTTGCTCATTATAGAAGCACTCGATCTGAATTTGACGTAAATCTGTTTCCTCTGTTTCGCCTGTAAATTGTATTTTAAGCATATGGTATAGTTGTTAGTGAAAACAAGTATTATATGCTACCCTCTTTCAATTTTTATGATTCTTTAGCTTATTTCGGATTTTAATGTGATTGTTACCTTATATTTCATCTTATTTAATGAATATTCGTTTTCTTATTTTGCTATTCTTGCAAAAATATTTGAAGCTTCATGTTCGATTCTGTATCTTCTTCGTGTTTATTTTTTTCATGACCTGTCTTCTGTTAAGAGTTTGAAAACTCAGTTTCCAAGTATTGCGTTTCTTTAAAATGAAAAAGTTCGACAATAATTTCGTACCTGACAATATTTTCATTTTTTTCCAAAGGTTGAGGAGTTCAACGAAGGGTCCGTCGATAAGGGTTTCTCCCACAGCTAGCTTTTCAGAGAAAAATCTTATCACATCTGATTACACAATATTTTCCACGTATCGGAGACGAGCTTCATATTCCTCGATGTAGGATCTATTTTTAGGAGTTTCAGAAATCGATTCTGAAGTCTCGATCATTGTTGGATTGCCCTGCTCAGGGAAATGAATCTTCGAAAAATTCACATTTGCGACGGAAAATATCATGAGCCCACATTTCTTAAATCCGTTCGTAGCGATTTGTACGAGGTCGATATTTTCCACAGCATTTCTCTGAAGAGGCGCAACATCTTCCTTTCGAAGAATCTCGAGGTTATTTTGCAATCTCCAATCGTCCAAAACTTTCTTTCAGGCGCTCTTCAGTGGATGAAACAGTGAGACTTCAAGTGGCTACAACAAATGCGTTGCATTTGGATAAAGAGCAATCAGTTCAATGCTATTTTGACGGCAAAACAGAACAAGTGGCAAAGTGATGTGCGATGATTGCCCATCCATGTAGACGACGACGGAAAATTGAATTCCCTGACTAACTACCTAAGTATGGAATACGTCTCGCATATAGCTGAAGAGAGTGTCAGCGGTCATCCAGCCACTGTCAGTGCGTCCAACGCTACAGTCTCGGGAAATTTTCTCGGTTATGACCCTCGGTATTCGTGTGTAAGGAAAAATCATTGGCGAAGCTAAGTCTCCTCTAGCGATCAGATCAAACAAGACAGTCGTATTCTCTTTCTCGTCTTTATTAATGATTTTGTGCACGCTTTTCATGCCTGTGCGTGCGATTACTTGGTGTGATTCCGGTGCCATCAGAAAGCAGCTTCCATCCAGATTGAAACATCTGTTGGGTTCAATGTCCTTGAAGTCGTTAGACTCCAAATATGTTTGTACAATTTTAAGCCAGGCCTTCAATTTCTCCGGGGTTGCTTTAGCACGTGTTGATGTCAAGTTACGGGCTACGCGTTTCGATAATTTGGTATATGTACCTTTTCATAAATCCATCGTACCACGAGCGACCAGGTTGTCCATCGTTGAATGGAGTTTTGATATTTTTATCTTTTACATAGCGTTGGACATTATCCAGAAGAAGAGTTTTAGTGACTAGAAAATCCCGGTCACGGCAAAGAAGTATACAATCAATTATCATTTTTTCAACTTCGTCCGATAGCACCGGTGGAGGACCACATTTTGTTGCCAAAGGAGCTTTGTTGTGAAATTTATCGTGCAGACTACTCAGTGGTATTTTATATTGTCTTGCAATTGATGAAAGAGACCCTTTTCCTGAGACCATTTCTTTCGCTTTTTCCAAGGCTGCATTAGGATTCTCCCAAAAAATCTTTCCGCTTCGCGGGCAGATTTGCATCGCGCACAATACTTAAGGCTTTATCGGCCTTAAGGAAAACATTCTCATCATAATATTCGCGCTTTACGCTAAATTTTCTGCTCTCACCGTATAACATATACAAATAAATAGTTAAAAAGACGATTTAAAAAATTAACTTGATCTACGACTGGTCCTATAAAGAAATGTTTAACAGCAATTTTATTTGACCTTTTATGCCTCCCACCAGGAAATATTTAGAGGCGAGTTCACAGGTCATCGTAAGAGCAACAATTTTGGCATCTTAACTCTCTTTCGTATTCCGCGTTATTTAGCTCAAAATTTGAATTTTCGATTATTCAAGAAAATTCAAAAAATCGTTGTGACAATTATGTAGGGCTTTCAAAAAGCAACGTTTTTCTTCTCTTGACTTTTTTTATATCTTGCATTGTTTGGCTTAAAATTCTTATTTTCGTTTTTTTTTTTAAATTTTGGAAATGCTATAACTCTCACAATTTTCT
>JAUMHM010040735.1:0-15559 GCA_032362435.1 Melikaiella ostensackeni
TGACAATCTTGTAGGGCTTCCAAAAAGAAACGTTTTTCTTCTCTTGACTTTTTTTCATATCGTGCATTGTTTGGCTTGAAATTCTTATTTTCGTTTTTTTTTTTTTAATTTTGGAAATGCTGTAACTCTTACAATTTTCTTTTTAGCGGAAAAAATCATAAGGATAAATTGTTCGACTTTTTGCGTACTATGAATATTCGTACATGAAATTTGTAAATTTGAAAAAAAAGTAGTCTCAAAAATTTTTTAATCCTCCCGCTTTTTGAATTTTTGCCCAGAATGGCTGACTAACGAACTTGGCCTCCATTTCAGGACACTAAAAGAGTATACCAAAGGCCAATCCAATCGATCAATACTTTCGAAAGTTATCGTGCTTACGAACTAAAAATCTAAACACAGACACACACATCTAGACATACAGACTCATTCATAAAAACATGTTTTCCGGGTTCAGAGGATCTTAAAATGTTGACATTTGACGAAAACGGGGGGGGGGGTTCAAATTTTACACAAATCTAATACATTCGCTGATGAGAATGTAAAAATATAATAAGGGATATTAATGCATAATGCATTGATAAATTTGGTTTATATTCATTGTTTCAGATTTCAAATTTATTGAAGTTTTGATATTTTTATTAATGTGAATTGATTGAATGATTCTTGTTTTAATAGTATTATTTTCCCTAGCAAAATTTTCATATTATCATAATCAAAAAAATGATCAAATTTTCATGAGAGTTGTGCCAAACCTGTATTCAAATTGTCAATTTTGCAACCTCTTTTATGTTCGTAAATTCGATTTTTAAATCTCCTGCTGGTTTCACCGATGTA
This sequence comes from Melikaiella ostensackeni, assembly GCA_032362435.1. Classification (NCBI taxonomy): domain Eukaryota; kingdom Metazoa; phylum Arthropoda; class Insecta; order Hymenoptera; family Cynipidae; genus Melikaiella; species Melikaiella ostensackeni. Next base: position 835 of record JAUMHM010040735.1, read on the forward strand.
GACTTTATTACAGCCTTTTCATTCAATAAGATAAGCATCATCAGATAAATCTTCTATTTTTCCAGAATTTTTTTTATCAATCAACAGATTTTCTCAAGCGTAGTTATTCTTGAAATGAACATTTATATTGAATTTTTTTAAGATCTCTTCAATCGTTTAGAAAAATTTTGGGCGTATGGTAAGGTAACTCTTAGATCAGTTTGTTTATAATGATCTAACCTTTTTTTCTGTTTTCCTATAATGGAAGTGTTATAAATTTCATGAATGCGTTTTTTTTTATAACATTCTCCATCAATAATAGGGAATAATTTTTAAATTGTAAGGTGGCTTTTATTTGTTCTAAGTTTTCTTTTCTGTACTTTATATCACTTGATTTAATATATCGATCAACAACAAAAATCAACTGAAAAAATTAAAAATTCATCTGATGTTGTTTGCCTTGTTGAATGCAAAGGCTGTAATAAAGTCTACATCAGTAAAACAAGCAGAAAATTAAAAATCGATTTTACGAACATGAAAGAGATGGCAAAATTGGCAATTCAAATACAGGTTTGGCACAACACTCACGGAAATTTGATTATTTTTTTATTTTGATAATATCAAAATTTTTGCTAGGGAAAATTATACTTTTAAAAGAAGAATCATTGAATCAATTCACATTTATAAAAATATTGGAACTTCGATAAAATAAAAATCTGAAATAATAAATATAAACCAAATTTATCAATGCATTATGCATTAGTATCCCTTATTTTATATTTTTCTTCACCAATCAATTTCACAATATTTTATTTCGCTTGAAATTTGGCACTCATATTTCATCAAATGTTTTCTAAAATTTTCGCCTTAGCATTACATACTTTCTGACCGTAAAATTGCTCATTTTATTATATACCAGTCTCTTTTGTATCGTCCGTCTGTAAACATCGCATCACTTACAATGTTGAATTTCTTCATTATTTGCGTCTCTTTAAAATATTTCACAAAAAAGAACTGAATTATTGACTACTATGTCGTATTACAACTTAAACTTCTCTGAAGTAACTTAAAAAAAAACATGTTAAAATAACTCAGGTATGTTGTTAAAAAATCAGTTTTTGTAAAACCTTGTCCTTTTATTGACGGATTAAAAAATTCTCATAATTATTTATAATTTTAATTAATTCTAGATTTCATTGACCCTTGAAAAAGACCCGCATTGCGGTCGAAACGTTGAGGATACATAATGAATGTGTATTCAACATATTTTACTGCCTTCTGATTGGAGTCCATAAGACCGAATAATAACTGAGACAATTTCGAAAACTAAAGAAACGGTCGAAGAAATAAGAAACGTCTCTGGATCTTTATATGGAATTGTTTGTGATGATATGTTACTCCAAACTTCTAAAGTAGCCTAGCAATTTTTCCCGAATTATTGTATTATTTTCAAGTTTATTGCCTTCAAAATATATTCCTTCTTTAATTAATATTTTAATATAAAAATTGACTATAAATTAGGAGACATCATTACAAAACCGATTCAAAAGAAAGTTGTAAATAAAGTTAAAATTGACTTATATAACATTATTATTATTTAATTAACTAATTCACTCGCAAAAATCGTAATTGTATTGCATAATCGTAGAGCAACGTAAACGAATCAGGTAAATCTTTAATTATGTATTTAACATCAGTTATTTGAGGATTTCTTACCCTTTACAAAAAAAATTGTAATTTTGATTTAATCTTCATCATTAATAACTTATTTTGTTCTGTAAAGGTCACATATTAAAGGGACTATTTTCAACATAAACGAAGTAAGCCAAATCAGATAAACTGTTTAAATAATTCCAATTTTTTCCATTTTGAAGCAATAACATTTTTATCGTTTCTTATCATAAAGACACTATCTCATTCGTCATTCGAAATGATTTCACATAACTGTGAGTTTATTTGTCCCGCGCATATTTGTATTTCATCGGTCTGTTTTTGCCACACTAAAAACTCGGCCAAAATATGTAGGCATGAATTTGTGTCACAATTTTTTAATCTAATAACCTCATTCTCGAAGATGCTAGCCGTATACGATCAACTTATACATTCGATGATTTCAACAGGCTGATAATAAACCCAATAATAAATGAAATTTCTTCTTTTTCTTTGCTCCTAAATTCAACCGAAAATCTGAATTATCAAGCATTTTTTCCCAGGCCATAGGACACAAAACAACAAAGACAAGTCCCAGAACCATGAGAGCCGAAATGCATTCCACATTCCTGCAAATGCAACTTATTTTCAAAGGAAATCCGATGCATATCAATCCCATCCAAGTATTTTGAGACTAAGAAAGGATCAAACTTCAAAAAATCAAAAATCTATCCATCTATCTCCTTTTATTATCTCTATCTGCTCTGTATACAGAATTGCGTAACGGTGTTTTTTGAAATGGATATTGTGGCTTTCTTGCGAGGGTTATAGTGATATTTCATGGTTGAATTGCAAGCTTATAGAGTCGCGGGACTGAGGTTTCCTAGCATAGCCAATTCTGTAAGAAGAATGCAAAAAACTATATATTTTTCACTCAAGTGAGTGGAAAATTACGAGCATATTGCCTGTACATTAGTGCGTATGGAATGAGAAAATTTCTGCATTCGTAGCTCTAATACGGATTAAAACTTTCTGTTGGAAGTCAAAAACACTATCAAAGCTTCATTGGGAAAAATTTTTTTCACTCCGCATCTTAGACATAGTCAGAAAACACTGAAAATGACCCCTTCTTCTTATATGAAGACTTTTTCTTATATAATGTAAGTTACCAGTAAAATAGTTTGGAGCAAGCTCATTTATACCTGTATAACAATAATGAAATTGAAATATTATTTATCCGTCCTGAACGACCATGAAATTTTAAGAAATTTTCGAGAATTGACTTTTTCGCCATTAGAGGTGTTGTAAAAAATATTTTTTGGGATCCGTTGGATGATATTATAGATACTTATGATCCTTTCGAAAAAAAACCATTCCACTCGGAGATATGTATGGCTAGGCTGGTGTTCAACCGACACAGTACTTGATGCAGAGGCGAAAGCCACAGTATGATTTACTTTGTTGCAGTGGATGAGAGACTGAAAATGCTAGTAGGAGATACAAGGGTTATGAGAGGTTCTAAATGTGGAACAGATCATTTTCGCATAGTTTCAGAAATGAAGCTAGGAAAAATGGTATATCGTGAAAACTGACTAGGTATTCAGGTCATCATAGAGAAGACTGGAAAACAGAATTAGGCGATAAAAATGTAGAAGGTGCATGGATAATAATACGGGATAGCTTCTTTAAGAGAGCAACTGGAGTGTGTGGTACTGCAGATGTGAGAAGAAGGACTGGAGATGCTTGGTGGAATGATAAAATCCACGTGGCTCTTAACATGAAAACGCAAGCGTACTCGAGAAGGCTGAATAATGAAGGTCCTAGCAATGAGAAGAGGACTGGGCTAGAAAATGATTATACGGATAAAATAAGGAAAGCAAAGATACTAGTCAAGGAAAGCAAGGATAAAATCATAATGGAAGAAGATAAAAAAAATGCAAAATGATTTTGAAGGAAATAAGAAATTACTATGGAAATGAGTTAAGAATATAAGGAAAGAAATCACTAGCGCTGAGTGGGTTGGAGCTAGGAATGGTGATGGTGAAATGGTATGGAATTCTACATATTGTTTCTAAAGGCAAGCCAATGCATACGTCAATTAATTTTTTTCGCATAGACTTTAATCTATTCTACAAGCAGAGGAGCCCAAAAACTAACAATGCAGTTTTACAGAGAACAGATTACGAGCGGGACACCACTAGATGTGGAAAGTTTGCCTAGCCAAGGCTATGATATTAAATCTGATTGCAGAGGGTCGAGTTAAGGTACACCCCTCTATTTCGCACTGAAAAGGAATCAATGCGACAATTAGTCAAGTAAAAGTGACTTAAATTTGATTCAATTATTAATAAATAATAAAGCTGAAATTAACCCTCACATAACTTGGGAAGTATTTTCAGCAAACTCTCCACTTTATTATGTTTCATTAACTGCTCAGATATGAAGAAGATAAGAAAGACGCAATTACTATTAGAAGCAAGATCCAAAGATAATTACCTGAGCGAAATATTTGCCCCTGATATTAAAGAAAAAAAGCGATTATAATATTAATTTCGGAGATTTTCCTGTATTGCTTTACTTTTTTCTTCAAAAGGGAGATATGAAATCCTCTAAAATGATTTTAGAACATGATACTGTCTCTGATATTGATGCTATAATCTCGGAAATGATTTCTCATCTTTTTACCAACGGAACATGTGTAGTGGTACAAACTCTCCTCAATCTAGGAGTCAAAATTGATGTTTCTGATGAAAATGGGCAAAGTCTTTTATATTATGCCACAAAAAATGGACTTTGAGAGAAGGAATATTATTTTGTAGATTGTGAGGCTTCGTTGTTTCTAGCAGGTAATGAAGGGCATACAGCAATACATCATGCTGTCGATTCTTCGTAAGCAATCGATATTATTGAGCTTATTTTGGAAGAGGAGGAGATATGAATTTAAAGAACACTATAAATAGGGTAACAGCACTCCATTTAGCCCAAAACTGGATATCTTAAAAATTTTGATTAAACTGGGTGCAAATGTTAATGCTAGAGATGTAGAAGGAAAAACACTTTTCCACGTACCTTGTGAAATTTCGAGGGAAGAAGCAATTTCTTGTTTCTTAGAAGTTGGTGTCAATATCAATTATAAGTGTAATTCAGGTTTAAGTGCACTTCATCATGCCTGAAAATCATTCAATGAGAATAAAATAGTTGTCCTTGAATTGCTGTCAAATCAGGAAATTGATGTTAATCTAAGAGACTTCAATAACAAAACTCCGATTTTCTAACTTTCATCAGACGAAAGTAATTGTTGTGTAATTTAATTTTTGATAGAACAAGGCGCCTATATTAATGAAAAAAGACAATTTGGGGAAAAGTGTTCTTCGTAATGATTATAAACGAATTGATGATACAGAGACCTTGGGGGTATTTTCTCGAATTACATGCAGATATTAACAAAATTAATCAAGGGGAAGAGACTCCTCTTGAATGTGCTTTGATAATAGAGCCTCCTGTTGATCATAATACAAAATCAATGAAATATTTAATTGCTTTTATGGCAGAAATTGAGGCTGACAAACTGAAGATTAGTAATACACATTTAGAATTACTCAAATCCATTCCATTTTTCGCGAAATATGAACTCGAAATTGAAAGTATGAAAACGAAATGTATTTTTAGTACGAGTGGTGTGTTTTTCTTTGATTTACTTAGCAAGAATGTGCACGATCTAGCAGTACTTTTTAGAATCGCAGACACTAAACAAGTTCTGGATTCTAATACTATCAGAAAAATTTTCCAAATTTTATAGATTTGTTTACGGCTTGTATGGAACCTGCGAAATATATATTTAGATTACTCGAAGCAGTTTTAACGATTTACAAAATTAACTTCAAATGTAAATTGAGACATATGTGGCTTGTCAAAATATTTGCAAAGCTAGCGGTCGCGGACCTAAAGAATATTATAAAAGCTTTTCCGATTGAGCTTCATAAGCGCGGGTGCGATTATTGCAAGAAGTATGTGAGACATGACGATGATTCAATTACTCTTGAGAACAACATTTATTCAACATAACATCAACGAAACTGTTTCATTTGCAAGCGACATTTCTGAGCATCCAAATAATGCGATTGAGTCATTGCTAAATCATAAAGGCTTTTATAATATCACAGAAAAGGATTTGCACTTGTTGTTTTACTCTTCTCTCAAAAATGAAGGCAAAATATCACATAATTTGATTTTAAAAGATGAGAGTATCTCTAATGAACCTACTGATGATCTGATCTCAGACGTTTTTAGGATAATTGGTGATAAGACATTCATAATCATAAAAGATCTCTTTGAAGTCAGGGTTGATATTGATTTTTTCATACATCGAGAAGGACTCTTTTACACTGATCTATAACATGGGAAAGTTATAAGAAGGCACTTCGTCTTTTAGAATACTGTGCTTCTCTTGATCATTTCGATTTTATGGGAAGGTCAGCATTGCACATTGTTATTGCGCATTCTTCTCCTGACACAGAATTCATTGAGCTTAAGGAAATGTTTTTGAGGTGATACTTCTTTCAACTGTTCCTCCATATTTGTACAACATATTTCTAAGCTTTTAGGTCAGAATAATAATATTTGAGGCCTCTTTCAAAGCATAAAATAAGTGAATTTTTAAATTGAGACGAGGATGTACGCACAAGAGGTAATTATGAGTTCTAATGGCAATATGATACTAAACCTCTTGAAAATTTTTTGCTCGCTTTCTCCAAAAATAGGCTCTGTCTTTTAAGGACTTTGGGTAGCAGTCCTCGCTCCTGCCAGCAATATTACTATTGGAACTCATTATCACCTCTGGTACCTTCATTCTTGCCTCAATTTTGAAATTTCCTTGTTTGCTGCTTTTAAAGAATAAATATAGAGTCGATGAGTCAACCATTCTTGAAATCTGGTGTACACCTTTCATGAAATCTCGTCGATTCACTCGAAATATTATCAATCCTTTGAAATCCCGTGAATTCGTTCTAAAATTTTGTAAATCCCTTTAAATTTTTTCAATCATGTAAAAATTCCCTGAAATCCTTTAAAATTCATGGATATCGTAAGTAATATCTTAAAATCCCTTCCAAACGATTGACGTCCCTGGAAATTACTTGAAATCTTTAAAAAAACTCAGGTGGAAATTCCTTAAAATTCTTTGAGATTCCGTAAAATCTCTTCGAATCCTTGAAATCGCTTGAAATATTCAAATTCCAACAAAAATCCCATATAATCCCTTAAAATCCGCGGATATTACTTTAAGTCTATAAGAATCGGTTAAAATCCTTGATATCCCTTAAAATATTTTAAAATCCATCCCAATCTTCTAAAAGCTATTAAAATTCCTCGAAATCCCTTGAGGTCCTTCATAATATTCGAGAATCCTTTAAAATTCCGTTAATTCTGCTAAAATTCTCGTCATCGCTTGAAATGTTCAAAATCCCATGAAAATCCTTTTAAGTATTGTAAATACATTAGAAATCCTTAAAATCTCTTAAAATCCTTCAAATTCCGTTAAATATTTTTGAATTCTTTCAATCGCTCAAAATCATTAAAATTCCATGAAAATCTTACACTGTCCTTGATATTCCGTAAAATATTTCGAAATATTACGAGGCCTGGATATCGGTGAAATCCATTTAAAATTCATTAAAATCTTTCAAATCCGTGGGAATCTTTCTGAATGTCTTGAAATTTCTTAAAATATTTTCAAATCCATGAAAATCTTTTAAAAACCATTGAAATTCCTCGAAATCCCTGAAAATCCTCTATGATATTCGGGAATCCTTTGTGATTCCGTTAAACATTTTGAAATCCTTCAAATCGCTTGAAATCTTCAAAATCCCAAATTATCCTTAAAAATCCGTCAAAATACGTGGAATTCCCTCAGAATCTCTGAAGATTGGTTAAGATCCTAAAAATTTCCTGAAATATTTGGAATATCATAAGATCCTTTGAATTCGTTGAGATCCATTAAAAACTCATTGAAATCGCTTTCAAATTTATCAAAATCTTTGAAATCCGTAGGAATTTTTCCGAGTCTTTTGAAATCCCTTAAAATATTTGTCAATCCTTTAAAATCTTTGAGAAGCCATTAAAATTGGTCGAAATTCCTAAAACTTCTTTAGAAATCCTTTGAAATCCCGTTACATGTTTTTAAATTCTTGCCATCGCTTGAAATCTTGAAAATCGCATAAATGTCCCATATAATCCTTGATATTTCGTGAAATACTTCGAAATATTATGATATTTCTTAACATCTTTGAAAGCCCTTCAAAATTCATTGAAATTTATAAAATCCATGGGAATCTTTCCGAATCTTTCATTATATCTCTTCAAATATGTTAACTCCATTAGAATTTTTCAAGAGCCAATAAAATTCCTCGAAATCTCTTAAAATCCTTTATGATATTTGAAAACTCTTTGAAATTCCATTTAATCTTTTGAAATATCTCAAAATTCCTTGAAACCTTTTGAAATCCTTTCAATGTACTGGAAATATTTCAAATCTTGTTATATCCCTTGAAATCTTTCGAAATCTCTTTACAGTGAAAATCATCGATGTATTGTTGATCTATTGAATAAAAATATGATCTCACGCAAGAAGGAGGGAGGTCAGAAAAATCTTACGAATCCTTATAATAAGGGGAAAGGAATTCTAAAATTTCATAAATCATCATTACGTGATTAACGGACGTTCCCTTAGTGGTTTTCCACTATCAAATTAGTCAATATTTCGACTAAACGAATTAGTAGGTTTCTTCTCATCGTTATACTGATCAACTTGCAATTGAATGAGTGAAAATCAACTAATTTAAGTTTAAAGAGTGGAATTAGAATAAAAAAAAGCTCGTGGTTCTTCTGTGGCCCAAGATAGATGACTTTTTTGCAGCACTTCTCTATTTTTGGCATTGATTCTTTCAATGTTCTAGTATAATTTATTTTTATACTGATTTTTTTTCAGTATTTTTCGAAGGAATGTAACGTTAAAGGTTCCAGAAATTTGTTTATATAGTAGGAGGGAATAATGATCATGTCCTTTCTGACGTAATTCAATTGAAATTAATTCAAATGTTTTATTGAATATAGGATTATGACGCAGATGTATGAAAACGGTCATAAAACTTTTTTCTTATCATTCCAAATTTATTTCATGTTTGACTTTCACATCGTTATGTCGTATCTGAAGGACGCGACCCAGTTGAAATGTTTAAAATACAAATATTTCAACACAGTAATAATCCTCTCCCACTTTACAATATTTAATGGAGAATAAAAGAACGTTCACATATTACGTAACGTTGAACGGGGTGAGGGTCCAATTTTTATTGAACCCATGTTATAGTTACATACACTTACTATAGAAAAATCATTATGAAGGGGGGAGGGGCTAGATGTAGTTGAAAAAACGTTATGTAATATGTGATCGATTTCTAATGAGATAGTAAAACTGCGGATAGATAAGTTAGTGAGCAAATTGCTGGAAAACTATATTTGAAAAGACTTATAATTTTTCTCTCTAGAAAAATTAAGCTCGTCCTTAGTACTCGAATCGTGGTTTTCCTTAATTATTTTCCTAAGTAAAATACAAATAAAAAGATTAAATTATAAATGTTATATTTTTTCAGTTTCTTCAATTTTTGATTTTCACATAAGATCTAACTACTTACGAATTAGAAAAAAAATGGGTTCCTTTAAAAAAAGCCTAACCGATTGTTTTTCATCTTAGGCATCAATTACTCGGGGGGGCATCCCCAAAACGGAATCAGAAAGAAGCCGGGATGTGCAAGCTTTTTTCAGTAGAAACTGGTTCAGGACAGAAATTTTTTTTAAATCTCAACAGACTAGGGAAATCTTATTTTACCAAATAACACAAAATGAGTGTGTGAGAATTAAAAATTCCACATTTTTGTTTTTTGGACCATTCTAGGCAGCATACTACTGACAACCACGAAAAATAAAATTCTCGACGCACAGTGGGAGAAATCTAGAAATACTGGCCGAAAATACATTTATCGCATTTTGTTTCTTCTCAAAAATGACAATGCAAACCTTTTGTCTAATGGTGTGAAGTATTTAAGACTCATTTAAAAGGTTTTTGAAAATTTCAATGCATTTTAGTGTATTATGAGAAACGTGTTTCATCTGCAATTTTTTAAATTAATTTTTGATTAAGTTGGAAATACTCCCTCAAAACCAAGAAAAATTCCAATCCTTTTCATCTACAAAGTTATGTTGACATATTGTTCACATATATGTAAGAAATACAATGTCACAGAAAAACCTCGAGCTTTTCTTCTTTCAGCGTTTTAATCCTCGATAAGACTCTGAAAATTTCAAATGGAGCGAGGGCATAGATAAGATATCAATGTCAATTTCAAACTGAGAAAAAGCGTAAGACTAAAGATAAATCGGAATTACACGCGTTTATTGTTTCAACAGCAATTTAGTTAGCAATGGTGTTTTGAAAAAGTTTTTAGATTTAAAAGCGTCTCATTTTATTTATGAGAATTTCATTTATTTTTAAATTTATTATTAATTTATTGAATAATACATAACAATAATTATTAATTAGGGAGCTTTCATTGATTACGTAAGACTTTTTTTGGGGAGAAGAGGCCTGGAAAGTTCTCCGATTCCTTACTGGGGGTGGGGGTCTAAAGTCCAAACCATTTCTTACGTAAGCTTCCTCTTTCTAATTCTTTTTTTCAAATATGCTGATTGGAACCAGTTTTGGCTGTGAAAAATTACATTTTACAATATTATACACATTATATCAATTATTTATTTATTTTTTATCATGTAATATTTCATATTACATACGTCCGATAAACGTGGAGTCGAGGGGCTAACCATTCTTAAAATCTAGTGTAGATTTTTCAAAAAATCTCGTGGAAGCCCTGGAGATATTTGAAGTCCCATCAATCGTTTTGAAAATTTTGTGAATCCCTTGAAATTTTTTCAATCATGAGAGAATCTCTTGAAATTCTTCAAAAATTGTGGAAATCCCTTAAATTTCTTTGAGATTCCATAAAATCTTTTGTAATCCTTGCAATGGCTTGAAATCTTCAAGATCCCATAAAATCTCTAAAAATTGTTTAATATCCTGAAAACTCCACGAAATATTTCGAAGTATTACGTGATCCCCTGAAATCTTTGAAACCCCTTTAAAATTCATTCAACTTATTAAAATTCTTTGAGATCTCGTGACTTCTTTTGGAAAATTTCGAAATCTCTTGAAATCCCTTAAAATTCTTCGAGATTCCGTGCAATCTTTTTAAAATATTCAAAATCTCATGAAAATTCTTCAAAATCCCTAAAAATCTATTAAATTCGGTTAAAATCCTGGAAATTTCATGAAATATTTCGAAGTATTATGAGATCCCTTGAAATCTTTGAAATCCCTATAAAATTCATTAGAATGCTCTGGAATATTTCGAAATTTCTTAAAATCCATTGGAATCTCTTAAAATTCTTTAGTATTCCGTGCAATATTATCAAATACTCAAAATTCACTAAAAATCCTTCAAAATCCCTGAAAATCTATAAAATCAGTAAAAATCCTTGAACTTCCATAAAATGTTTTAAACTGTCACGAGATACCTTGAAATCATTGAAATTTCTTCAAAATTCATTGAAAACTTCACAATCCGTGGAAATCTTCCCGTATCTCTTAAAATCCCTCAAAATATTTGAAAATTCATTCAAGTCCTTTCAAATCCCGTGACTACTTTTAAAATATTTTGAAACCTCTTTAAATCCCGTGGAGTCCCTGAGAATTCTTCTAGATTCCGTGAAATCTTTTAAAATGCTTGAAATCGCTTCAAATATTCGAAACCCCTAAAAAATCCTTCACAATCTATAAAAATCGATTAAAACCCTTTAAGTTCCTTGAAATATTTCGAAGTATTACGAGATCCTTTGAAATATTTGAAATACTTTCCAAATTTATTGCAATTTCTCAAATTCGTGAAAATCTTACCAAATCTTCTGAAATCTCTTTAAATATTTGAAAACTCATTAAAATCCTTCGAAATTCCGTGGATTCTTTTGAAATAATCCGAAATCTCTCAAAATCCCTTGGAACCCTTCAAAATCCTTTGGTATCTCTTGAAGTCCCGTAAAATCTCTCGAAGTCTAATTAAACTCCTTGACGTTCCTTGAAATCGTGTACCATCCCTTGAATAATTGAAATTCTCTCTGAAATTATACTAGGTATTCTTCTTAATATCTTGAAATCCTTTTGAGTCACTGGAAATCTTTCAAATCTTTTGAAAGCCCTTGACATTTTTTGAAACCTCCCATTCAACGAAAATAATTAATACATTGTTGATATATTGTGTGAAAATATAAAATCTTACGTAAGAAGGAGGAAAGAGGTCACAAAAATCTTACGAATCCTTACAATAGGGGGGAGGGGCTCTAATATTTCAAAAATCATCCTTACGGAATTAATGAACGTTCTCTTAACTGTTTAGTCATTGTTGATGTCTTCTACTCTCAAAAATTTATAAATCTCTATTTTCTTCTTACAGAATTAAGCTCACAGTTTGGGATTCGAAGAACTAGCACTCCTGCATCCCAAAATAATACAGTTAATCCGCCTCTGTGAAAAAAATAATTTAAGAATCTGGCATGCTGAATTTGCACGCAAAAAAAATTTGACGTATGAAATACTCAATTAATGCCAGTTCGATATGGTGTGAAAAATTTTTCAAACAACTAAAATATTCTCTTGAATATATTTTGAGAGCATATAAAAAGTTTCTGTTCAGAGAAAAAAGTTTTCCTTCAAATTATAAATAGATAAAGTTGTATCGAAATGATTGTGGAATCCGAACTCACTTTAGGACACACTTTTTTTGTTTCCAATTATTATTACTATCAATTTTTCCGAAATCACTGAAGAAATGTTGAGCATTTATAAATCAAGGAAAAAAATATTTAAGTGGATACTTTTTATATGTGTATTTCTCAAAATATGCTTTAGAAGATGTTTCAATGTGTTGAGAAATTTCTCATGCTATATCAGACTTATTTTGTCAATTCACAAAATAAGATCAACATTTATTTAGAAAATGACCCTAATGGGGCCCCAGTGAGGACCCCTGACATTAATTTAAAATTAAGACGGATTCTTGTTAGGGGCTTCATCAAATTTCTTTTGACGGCCCATAACATAGTAACAATTTGCCTCATGCGGACCCTGGCAACAATAGGGAAAACCATCTGGATACCAAAAATATCCTATCAATAATTCTACACGGGTACTTGAATTCTATTTCATTCCAGTTTATTTAGAACTTCAATTGCTTAATTTCCATTCACTTCCGTAAAACGAAGTCGATATTTTACAACAGGTGACTACAATAACTAAAGGTTTTTTAAGACGAAAAATATTTCAAAAAATTTTGAAATGTATTATCATTATCATTTTTTCTACAAATGCGCTCTACAGCAGAATAAATATATACTTTTTTTAAATTACATATTGTTTCATGCAAAAAATGATTTCTTTTATACATTGAGTTCTTTTATAATTTGAATTTAGCACCCTTTCTAATTTGAGGCGATGCATTTTCACGCGAAATTTGAATAACCTAATTATTCTTTGAGTAATTGTAAATTAGTTCATCTATTCAAGCGATTGGAATTTGAAATAAAGCGTAAAATGTAAACAGGAACGTACTTCTACTTTAAAAATTTATAGAAATAAAAGATGTATGATTTTTGAAATCCCAATTTGAAATTCTCATGAAAAGTACATAAAGGTTGAGGTGGTTCAGAAAGATTTCATTTGTAAAGTTGAAGCGCTTTTCGATTTTTCTCAAAATTGAGATCATTAATAAAGTTTACTCCATAAAAGAACTCGATGGCATGATTCTAAGTGCTGCCTCAAGAATTTTCAAGTCAAAAACATGAAAAGAGTCGAAAAACAATCTTCCATAAGTTATAAGAAACAAATGAAAGCAAAGGTTTTATTCGTGTTTTTGATGTCTATACGCAATTGAAAAGTATAGCCAATTTTTTAATAGTTAGAGATATCCATTAGGTGTGATTTTTCTCTTGCTTCACCAATTAGTTAAGATTGGCTAATTTTTAGCCAAATTTAAATAATAAATGTCCGTAGAAAAATGTATCCAAAATATTAGTGTGAACAGTTCATCTATTTTTTTAGTCACATAACATAACAGATGCAATTAATAAAGATTATTGGTCATCAGACAAAAATTTCCGTCAGTTGTCTTAAACAGCTTTCAAATTCATCTGGAAGCAGATAAATTTTATCTTCGCGCGGATTAAGCCTGAGATTTAAATGCTACATCGAAATTATCTGATACTGAGATAAAAGAAGCTGGAGGTTTTTATGTATAGCTATTAGCAAAAAGACTACAATTTTCAATTGCCGGTAAACATCAAAAACTCAAATAAAAATTTTATGTTACAAGTATCATTTACATGTTAGGTTTTTAATGATGTAAATCTTCAAATCTACTTTTTCGACACATTTGGATATAATTCAAGCGCAGGAACACAAAAATGCAATTTGAAAGAATGTAGATGCACGTGTAATGATTATTTTCAGAAATCCTTCGGTCAGTTTTCACATTTCAGTTGTGAAAATAAGCCCTTCATATTTCATTAATTTCTCTGTAATTGTCTCCAAGTTATCGTGTTCACAAAAAGGGGGACATCCACAAATACACACACACACGCACACACATCTGGACAATTACTTAGAACATTGTATTAGACATTTTTTAATTGAGGAACGTTTAATCAAGCGAATTTCAAAGTTCTCGAAATTGATACCACTACAAAGCTTCCCCTATGAGGAAGCAAAATTGGTTTTTCATAGTAAACTATTTTCGTTAACCCAATTCAAAGTTGATGCAAGAATTGAAGACTCCTTGAATTGAGACGAATTGTTTGACCTGTTTGTATTTTTGTATTCTTATAAAGGGCATCGCCTAATATTTTGAAAAATTTTCATTATCGATTTAATGCTTTCACGATGATTCATTATGATGAAAGGAGGTGTTTCGGGTTTCAATCGTGTGCAAAACTACGAATC
>JAUMHM010040763.1:0-15558 GCA_032362435.1 Melikaiella ostensackeni
TTATTCACTTTTGTTTTTACAGAAATAGTATAGAGAAGAAAAAAAGAGACTTCAGAAAATAGGAAAGTAAAGCCAGCAAAATAGGGTGGAATGTCGATAAACGTATGCCTGTATAAATAATACAAACTCACTGAAGAGAACAAAAATACATGAAAATCGTGTTTTGACAATTACCAAACACCCCCCACCCCCGCTATCCCAACTATCTCCGGCTTCGACATTGGACCGAGTTGGCAACCCTATTTTGTACCATTTTTGATTCTTTTCGAAACTTCGATTCTCAAATAAAAAGTATATGCTACGTAACTACATTCATCACCAGAATTTCTTTTTACACTAAAAGTTTTTGCAAATCGTTTGTTACATCAAATTAAATGAATTCGTACAGTAAAAACTAATTCGATGAAGAAATGGTAACGGAACATTGAAATATATCGGAAAAATCACTGTTTCCAAAGTTTCAAACTTCAAAAAGTTTCTGCTAACTGAGGATATTGTTTTAAGAATCTGAAAATAATGATGAAGACTCATTTTGATATGTAGAAAAATATTTTTGCTAGCCATAATCGAAATTCAAAAATTTTTTTGTTCGGCCCACCCTAATAAGTATCCCGAGAAATCTCTCATTTCATGCATCTATAACACCACTAGCACTCATCATCACTCACTTTTTATCTTAATAAACAATTTTTGGGGACAGAACAAATTGATATTGAAATATGTTATTCTAAGATGAAAGTAAAGAGATACATGTTTCATAGTTTAGCAAAAAAAAAACTAAGGACTCACAATCTATTGAAGTTAATCTGCCAGTCGCCATTCTTCTTCTTTTACTCCTCTAGCTTTTCTACCTCCTTGATTCATTTATTTCCCAGTCCTCATTTCCTTTCATACAATCATCCCAAGTCTCTTCCACCCATTTATGTACATACTCTGAATTTTCTCTCCTCATCCTTCTTCGAATACATTGCTTCTTTCACTTCATTTGCCAGTCTTCATCTAGCTATTCTTATCCATCTCTTTTCTCCCCATCGTTTCTCCAGACATTTTGAAAATCCTTCTCTTATCATCTTATACCATTTACTGTGTCTTGATTCCCCTATCCTCTCCCATCTATCTGTAACATGCCTTTCTCTATCTCTTTTTTGCAATTCCTCATAATCTATATTTCCTTCTTCTCCTATCCCTCGATCTCTCAAAAAAATCCCTTCTCTCTTTTTCCCATCGCGTTAACTAAACCGTCCCACAGGGGTCAAAATCAGAAATTAGTATTCATAATCCTCTACAGGCTCTATTTCTTGACGGATTTTCATGGTTTTTTTTAGAAATGCTGAGCATTAAATTCTCAAAAACATAGCTAGCTTGGATTTTTCAATTTCTTTTTTCGTTCAATAATATTTAAATAAATATAGTGACAAAGTTGGCATTTTCAAAAATATGATTTTTTGTCTCTAAAAGAATACCGAAACAAACTCAATATCGGTCAGTATTATTGTATCTACACTCATAGAATATAAATGATTCTATTAATATTTGACACAATTATTATGAATATTATTATGAACAGATTCTTGACTGTGGTTGTAACTGCTGTAAACATTATTTCTTCCACCTAAAGTATATTAGATTGACTGCTAAATCGATATATACTAACGACGTATCACCATACGTCAGCAATTGCTATTTTTGTAAACAATTTTATTAAAAATTATCCAATTTTGATTTTTATTTCTAGGCCACACTTCTCATTCCCATTGAAACAAATTAGAACTGTTTTATAAATGATAATCAATTGTCAATTATTGTTAAATGTAAATAAATTCAATTGTTTATAACAAGCATATCACATAAATATCCCAGTTGCATGGTTTTCTGTAGAAAAAAAGTTATTTTTCCATTATGTCTTGTTGCGAGCAAGCTTACGTTGATATTCCATCAAGATATTTTGCTCCTATTTGAACTAACGATTATTGTGAGCAAATTATTAGACAAATGTGCAACTATAACAGTTTTCTACATAAATAAGTGACTTTTTCTGCTTAATGTTTGGAATAAAAAAATATATTTTTCATGAAATCTTGTTGGCAACAAAATGATCTTGATATTCAGTCGATATGTTACGCTAATAATGAAATTTACGATTGTTATAAAAAAAAAACAATTTACCAAACATACAAGAATAGCAATTGTCAGAAATTCGTTTATAATAATTTTTTATGATAATTCAGTTTAATATTAATAGAATTATTTATGTTTCATGAATGTATGTGCAATAATACTGACCAATATTGAGTTTATTTCGACATTCTTTTAGAGATAAAAAATTATATTGTTAAAACTGCTAATTTTGTTACTTTATTTGTTTAAATATTATTTCGCGCAACAATAAATTTAAAAATCCAGGCTATCCAAGTTTTTAAGAATATAATGCTGAGAGTTTCATTGAAAGATATCAAAATCTGTCAAGAAATAGAGCCTGTAAGGATTATGGATAGTAAATTCCTGATTTTGGCCACTATGCGCCCTCGTTCGTTTTTCTTCTACCTTTTTGTAACACTTTCTCGCTAACTCCCCTCCCTTTTCCTCCCTTAGTTTCTCTTCGAATTTCTAGGCCCTGTTTCCTGCCCTTGTTCTCAATTTATCCCTCTGAGCCTCTTTTCTTACCATATAACCTGGAGTTCTTCATCCTACTCCTAATGTCTATCTAATATATCTCTCTTGCAACTTCTCTATCTCCTTGCTCTTCTACCATTCCCATATCTCTGCCCCATAGCCTAATACTGGCCGTGACAACGTATCAAACGACCTCATTTGCCTATTCCAATCTTTTTTAAACTTTCTTTTTCCTATTCCCATATCTGTTTCATTACCCCCGCCGCTTTCTTAATTCTTCCCTAAATATGCGCTTTATGTTCCCCATTCGCTTGCATAATGAAACCAAGATATTTAATTTCCTTTACTTCCTCTAAATTTTTACCTTTTCCTGCCTTACATCTCTAGCCAACTAAAAACTATGTCCTATTTGTTCTCACACCCTAACCTTACTCTTTGCCTCTCTAGAGATCTCTGCTACTATTTTCCTCAAACTTTCCCTTATTTCCTTTTCCTCCATAGCTTCATCTATCTCTTTCCTGTCTAATGTGTCAAACGCCACTTTCAAATTCACAAACATTGCTGTCATACACTCTTTCTCTCTGTTTATCCTTCTATTTATCATATAATCTAGCACATAAATATTATCTATCACTACCATACCTTCCTCAAGTTCAGTCTGATTCGGTGAAACTATTTTCTTCTCTCTAGTTCTTTCTTCAACGTCTCTAGTACTATTTCACATATATCTGATATAATGTCGGCATCAACGTCACCCCCCTCTAATCTTTCACCCTTTCCTCTTTTTTTTGCTCACTATTGGTACGACTATCCCTTCTTTTCACATTTCTGGCCAACCCTTACCTCTCCATACCCTGTTGCACATTATCCATGCGCACTTCTTCAATTTCTTTCCCCCATACTTCTAAACTTCATTCGAAATTTCATCTTCACCTGCTACCTCTCCCTCATTCAACGACCCTATCGTCCTCGCTATTTCTTCCCTTGTGATATCCTCTTCTTCGTCCTTTTCTCTTCCCTTTTTTCCTCCTTTCGTTATTTTCTTTTTCCCTCCTCCTTACAATTCCATAGAATATTGTTTCCATTCTAACATTTCAAACTCCTGACTAACTCTTTTCCTTTTTTGCCTCTCTTTATTCACTATTTTCCATACTTCTTCCTCCGTGCTAGCCTCATCTGCCTCCTCCTCAAACCTTTTGTTCTCCTTCTCTTTTTTTCTATCACATAACTCATAATGCTCTTTCTTCTTTCTTCTGTATTCTTCTGCACTGCTCTTCCCGTTTTTCTATTCTCTTAAAGGCATGTCTAACAGGAGTCACATGACCAAACTAATGCTTGATTCTCAATCTTCATGTTTGGAACGATTTACTCTTTCTGTAAATAAAATATTGCTCCAAAACTTTGGGAAATGCAAAAGTAAACAGTAACTTACGTTTGTATACATCATTTGGGTGGAAATTTTCAAAAAAATTTCTTGAAGAAATTAAAACTGGAGCAACGTCAGAATTTTTGTTTCAAACAATTGATATCCACACGAAATGAGATATCGAGTTGAAATTCACGGAATGAACATAAAGGGCACTAATGAACGTTTTTACGGTCCTAATTATTTGCACTTGAAAAGAAAAATTGGAATGAAAAACTAAATTTGAAGAATTACCGACCGTGCTGTAGAAGCCGTGAACAGCATTCCATTCTCGCATCCGAGTTTTTTTGCGGTCAGGATCGATTAGGATCCTCATGTGAGCCCGAGACCTGTCACTTACTGACATTGTGAACTCCGTTATGTAGGCCGTCGCACGGTCGGTAATTCTCCAAATTTAGTTTTCCATTAAAACTTTTTTTTTCAACTGCAAATAATTAGAACCATAAAAACGTTCCTCAGTGCCGTTTATGTCATTTCCGAGAATTTCAACTCGATATCTCATTTCGTGTGGATATAAGTTGTTTGAAAAAAAAATTCTGAAGTTGCTCCAGTTTTAATTCCTTCGAGAAAATTTCTTCACAAATTTCCACTCAAATGATGTAGACAAACGTAAGTTACTGTTTCCTTTTGCATTTTCCAAAGTTTCAGAGTAATATTTCATTTACAGAAAAAGTTAATCGTTCTAAAAATGAAGATTAAAAATCTAGTATTAGTTTGGTCACGTGACTTCTGTTAGACATGCCCTTAATTCCTTTGTCACTTCTTTTTTTTCTTCTTACGTTTCTCATCCCAACTACCTCTTTTTTCCCCTGCACTGACTTCATTCCTAATGGCGCTGGAACCAGGCCCTCACCTCAAAAATAAATTGTCTCATTTTACTCCATGAATAGTAGAATGACATCTTTATTATATAGTTAGGGCCTACTCCTGTTTTGAATCAAGTCTGTATTCAGAGTGAAAAATTGGCTAATTCGAATACTTTTTGTTTAAAACGATTTCTCCAAAATAGAAGCATAAGCTTACAGCGATTACAGAAAGCCTCATGAAAAAATGCAATATATAATATGAGACCGAATTTCAAAAATATACCTATATATTTGCATAATATCTGTCACCCGTTACAAATTGAATGCTTTACATGATCACGGCTCTTCTGCGCAATGTTTGAAAATTCTGAGAAAAATCATGCTAGTTCAGTAGACCATAGGCTACCAAAATTTTACAAATTGGAGACTGTACTTTAATTTGAAAGTCAAGAAAATAAATCTCAAAGTCGTGTCATTCTTTTTAAGATTCAAATGCCCCCTCCAACATCTGTAGGTGTGGAAAGTGCGTTCATCTACCCAGGTCAAAAATCTTGTGATTTTTTATTAGATTTAGGCATCAAACAGACACCATATGAAGGAAAAAGATAGGTTACTAAAATTTTCGAAGTATCACATTCAAATATCGCAAATTTCGAATTTGTCGAAAAAATGTCCCCTCCGTCATCGTACTTTATTCCAAGATTTCTTGAAGCATGCTTTTCTTTGCTTACGGAATTCAAAAAGTCTGTTGGCTCAAAGCAGTTTACCTTGCAGTGCGCGCAAAAGTTATGGCCAATTTAAGGCTAAAATTTGCTCTTCACCATTTCAGCGAAAATGTCCCCTCCAACACTTGCAGTTGTGAAAATTGCGCGCATGAAGATAGGATCAAATTTTTTTCTATTTTTTGCTGTATTTCGGCGTCGGAAATCTTCCCGTAAAGAAAATAATGTGTCTACAAAATCAATTAGTTTTCATTTAAAAAATATAGTATATATATCATAATATTTCCCAATAACACTACAATGGGCAGTGTTCTAAACATAAAACTAGAAAAGACAAATAGAAATGATCTCCTGTTCTCCATTCATTCCGTTAAAAAATTGCAATTGATTTACGAATATAGATTTTTGTAACTGACTGTTAAGTAACTGTAGGTAAGCTAAATGATGTTAAAAATTCAAATATATATGCTTATACTAAATGAAATATAAAACTAAGCTTCCCCAAAGGAAAAGTATAAAGCTACAATATCAAGTAATGTTCTTAGAGTTGACGAAAAAAGTTCAGAATGGATGATTATTAGAATAGTATAAAATAAAAGTTTCTAGTTGTGCATTTTAACGATCGAAAAAAACGATAATCTTTATAATATCGCTCCAGACGTATTTCATGTACTTTATTTTATGGTTATGGCCACTCTTTTAATGATAAATAATTTCCGTCAAGTACTTCACCATATATACGAGTATGGTATCTTCCTTGGTACTGTGAGCAGCAGACTGACAATAAGTAAGCCAGATGTCAAGGTGCAACCTCTACTGTTTCTTCAATTAATCGTTCTTTCCTTCTTCGTTTCTTATTTCTTATTTATTATTCGGCAATAAGATTTGTTCTTCGTAAAATGGTAATCACATGTAATAACGCTGTCATTACCTTTTACGTCTTTCCGCACTAATAATAAGATGATCAACACATTTTCAGTGGGCACGCGAACAATGTGGTCCTCATTTTCTTTTTTTGTTATTCATTTTCTCTCAGTCGTCAAATTCTCAATAATGCCCCCCCCCCTCAAATAAAGTACTCCAAGTAATTAAGCAAAATCGGTTAATATTTTGCCATGGATCAAGGGCCTTGAAGTGTCTTATGTATAAGATTAACGTAGGAGAAATTGCGTAAAAACGAAAAACCTACACTGCGCAATTTCTCCCATGTTGATCTTAAGGAAAACTGCGAGGGCCTTGATCCGTGGGTAAATACTTATCGATTTGATTCAAATTTGGAGTACTTTATTCTTTTTGGAGCATTGGAACAAGTTCTGCGAGAGGGAGCACACAAATTATGAGCCGTCTTTGGAACATGGACCTTACATATACAAATACATTTTCAAAACTTTGAAGCATACAGTTTTTATATTAGAAATTTAATGAGAAAAAAAATAATGATACTATGTACAGTTGAACAGGGAACACTGGAAATAAAAAGGGGGGCCACAAGTGAACACAACAGGATATTTAGACTTCCCAAAGACAGTCATACATATCCCTTATGTCTTCAGCATCTTTGAATCGTGGATTTTGGTAGACACTGAAGGACATGAGACTTTCAGTTATTCTGGATTGGAGTGACACTTAATTAAAGATTAACATTGGTGCTTTGAATTGCAAGAAAAAGAAATTCTTGTCTTGAAAATAAATTCTCATTAATTAATGGTGAACTTGTGGTTTTCGTATACTAATTTAGTGAAAATATTACTGTCAATTTCGAAATTTTTGACTTTTTAAAAAATATTTGCAATTATTAGTACTGTTAAATATAGGGTTTCGATTGAAAAATATTTTTATGATGAATAAAAGAGATCTTATAGAAGAAAGAGCATAAATGATCAACCGAGTATGACGTTGCAAGTATTAATTAGTAAGAGCGACTTTCCCTGCTGACTGCGGACCATCAAGGCATGAATCTAGATAACCTCGAAGATGATAAGCACTTTCGTGTCTGAACTCGGCTCTTTCGACATTCTTCTTCCTGAGACTAATGCTTTATCTCCATTTCCTGATACCGCTAGCTGATCCAGACTCTGATATTCAAATACTTCCTTCATTTGCAGCCTTGCGTTGAAACTGAAAATTTATTTCTGAAATTAATTAAAAGTGAAAAAATGTTCCTGAATTTTTTCATGTACGGATTAGATATTTAGCTTCAGACAGATCATTGAAAAAAGTTTTAGAGACGACAAAAAACTTTTCTGTGCATTTGTAGATCTGGAAAAATCCTTTCACAAAGTGGATAGAGCTAAACTTTTGAAAGTTCTGAAGGAGCATGGAGTCTATGGTTGTTTTCTAAAAGAAATAAAATCAATATATGACAGGTATTAAAGCGAATGTGAGGGTAAATGGACAACTAAGTGATGAGTTTGATATTAGGTATAGGGCGTCAGGCAAGGCTGCGTTATGTCCTCTTGACTATTCGATAAATATGTCGTAGGCATTTAGAAAAACACGGCATTAAGCCGAATGCCCAGGCAATGGACCAAATGCCGGCGATTAGAGAAATCTACCTGCATCGTCCTTTCTTTCGTCCAATTTTCTAGATCTATGCAGGCATTCAGCCGTCTGCCTGGGCAGCCGGTTAAATCCCTAAAGTGACTTAGGCAGTTAGACGAATCTCATTTTGAATTAATAACGTTACACTTGCTTGAAATCACCAAAAATGCTGTTAGATGCTGAGAGATTCAAATATCTATTGGTCGGTATGTTATCAAAAATGTAGGAAGGAAGAAAATGAGGAATCTTTTTAATATACATAAAATTATTTGTATTGCCTCACATTACAGTAACTTTTAGTTCACAGTAGGGTGCCAAGCCAAATCCCGATTTTTTTTATTTTCTGGAACGCTGAAACATGAATATCTTTTTTACGAGAAGAAAGTTATTCTGTATTTTTCACAGATTGGAAAACAAAATATTTAGAGGTCGCTAAAGGACAAAATTGTGCATTAAACCTTTCTTCAAATGTCAAAATTTCAGCGAATACTTTTCACTTCATTAATAATAATTTCTGTATTGATCTGAATATTTTTAAAAATATTGACAGTATATTAACAATGTCAACAAATTTATGTATTCTAAAAAGGTTCCTCATTTCCTTAATTCCTACATTATAAACATTATAAACAAATTCTATTAACAGACACTGAACGTTATGGAATGTTCATTTCTGAAGAATATTCCGGTATTAAAATTATTGGATTTTCTCGACAATGTGATACTTAATTATAAGACTATGTATCTTGATTTTATTTGTTAACTGTATAAACAAATTATACAAACTAATGCACATTGTGGACATTTACAAGTAAAACGAGATTGTTTTTCTTTTAATTTTTCTTGAATATTATGTTGCTAGTGAAATTTAGTAGTAAAAAAATTTATCATTCGATATTACTCGTTAATTTCATAAGCAAATTGTATAAATAATTGCCAAGAATGGACATTTAGAGTCAACAAGAAATCTCTTTTTCTCTGAATTGTCATCAAATGATGTTGCCAGTGATAGCAGTGTCCTGAGGTGATGTCTATAAATGTCTAGTGGCCATTTTTTTGTATAATTTGTTTATAAATTTTAAAAAGTTTCCGAATAATATATTTTAAACACTAAACTTTATTGGCAATATAATTAGAAGACAATTAAGAGAAGACATCATTTTTTGTTGACGTTAAATATCCAAACTGAGAATTTGTTTACATAATTCGTTTACAAAATTAACAAATAATGTCGTGAGAGATATTTATATGACCGAGTATTATATTTTCAAAATATATAATTTCACCTCTAATACCTCCAAGTTTCATCGAAATTCAATTATCTTTTGCAATTTAAAAAGTTCCAACCCCAAAATTCAGTATGGCGTAACTCCCGTAATTTTAGAAAATTTTTCCAAAATCCTTTGAGCCTTAAATGTTTGTTATATTATACTATAATTCCATCAAGCTTCATTAAAATCGAGCGACTACTTGCAGATTCTGATATTCCTGACAAACTGACCCAGCAGTCAAAATGTTACGAATAAAGCTAAAATTTCCATATACGAGTATTATTCTGTGCTCGCAGCTACTGTGTTGTATGATAGCAAGACCTAGGCTTGTCAAGAAAAGGACAGGAGTGCGATATCTTTGTGAAGCACACTGCTAAAAATGTTTGGGATTTAACAGCCTTTTCACGATATGAGTGTGAGGCAAAGTTACAATACCAGTATTGGCAGGTGAAATCGCAATGCGTGTATTGTGATTTCGAAGAATGCACGACGGTTACCATACAAGTATTGCGATTTGACGCTACAAAACCAGTATTGTAATCTTGCCTCACACTCACTTGAACCCATTTAGTGAATGAACGATCCTCTATTCAAGTAAGGTGAGAATTGTGCCTTGCTAATCTAGTCCGTAACACACTCAATACATATCATGTATTGGAACGTTACCTTGCGTCTCGAAAATAAACTTCCAATACATTTAATGTAAAGTTCGAGCAGAAATATTCAACAGTGTAGTATAATGAGGCTAGTAGTAGAACAAGGCTAGTTACGCTTGCCCCAAAAGAGATTTGGCTTAATGGTATAATAATAGCGTTTTCAGAGAAATTCAGAGAAATCTCCCTTCTTCAATTTGTAAAACTCCTCAATTTCTCTGCTAATTCGTCGTCAGTGATATTTGCGTGATAATCAGTATATGCGGCCGGCTCCGAAGAATGAGGTCTAATGCCTAAAAATATCTATTTTGAGGTTTTGAAGGTTTCAGTATGCTGAAATCTTATATTTTCACATACTTTGCACGGGGATGTTCCGGTTACTGAGGAACTCCAACAAATTTGCTACCGACGAGGTAAATTTCTGGTATGGGGAATCATATGGTATCTAACATGGCTATGTAAATTATATTTCCGTTTAAATTTCAAATTGCGTCCTCTGGTTTGTTTGATTTTTCGCGTAAGAGGTTAAATTTGTATTTATACATTTGTAACGATAATTAATGAATGAAGAGATGAAGAATTATCAGATAAATAGAAATACGTAACACTAGTATACAAGGGTCGTATATATGGGAAGCGGTTAGGTGTTTTCGATAGATTTTTTTGCGCTGAACACGAATCTGGGCTGAAAAGTTGTACATCGTATGAAGTTTTTCAGAAAGTGGGGGTTGAAATCCCCAAAAAAGGCATGTTTGGCCACTTTGAGATAACCGTGGGAACCAAACCCGAAGTGATAGAACCTTCCAAAATGTCTCAAATTGAAGCTTGTCAAGTGTCAAGTTATGTACTTTTTTTTCAAGCGGCTTTTTTCGAAGTTGATGCTATAAATTTACTTCTTCATGTGCCAGAGTTACCTCTTTATATGTCAATTATATGTACTTGGGTATATTCTAATTTTATTCTAGTTTCATTGAAAAAAATTGAATTTTTGTCGAAAAAAAGTTAAAAAAAATTATTTTTCAAGCTAGAATCTATATTATGTTGATGGCTAACTGTATGTTGTTTGAATAAAAAATTTTCATCAAAGAGGTGTCTTCCGAATTTGATCAGAGTTCCTTTGCTTTCATGGCAGTGAATCATTCACGAAAAGTACAGAAAATAGCATGATAATCATGAAAAAAACGTATGCCGTCAACTGACAGCCCGCGCGAGCGCCGGTGTGACTCAAGTTGGCGCGTACGCATAAAGGTTAAACACTCTGGACGATGCGGCAGTTTATATCGCCTTCTGTATAAGACGTAAAAACTGTACATCTCCCAGATCTTCCAAGTGATAGACGCACCTTGCATGCACGTTCCCTATGGAGGAGATCACGATCGTCTGGATTGTTACTTTTTTCACCCTCCACACAGTCAGGATCTCCTGTTTTAAGTCCGTCTATTTCTGGATCTTCTAAGTGTTTCGGAGCTGAAATTTATCATTTAAGGAAACACTTATGTCAATAATCCTGACAGATTTATCACGTTCGTACCACCAGATGACATCCAGTCGATTATGTTTGACTAGATGGTCTATCACGATAGTGCAAGTGCCTCGGCATGTTTTTGGCACACTGGTATCACGAGACCGAGTCAACACATGGTAATCAAGTATAAGTTGCAACGTGAGTAAAAATTTCGCATCAACTGTCGTTTACTGAACTTGACATATTCGGATCAAATTCTTCAATATACACTCACACATACAATTTTACATCATTTTATTAATATTTGCCTATAGATGCTCGAACTTCACGTTGGAGGTCCGGGGTTCGGCCCCTTAACTGGCACCTAGGAAAATTTTTCTATGTACTTTTACTGAGGTTCTGGTGGTTCGGATCCCACTAAAAATTCCTGACACATATTGGGTTGTGCTTGAGGTTTTCTTTTTATTTTTTGACCTTTCTTCTTTATTTTGCATATGTATCTGTCCGTGTGCATGTATGAAGTTGTGTGTGTCGTCCGCCGTCTGTAATATATTTGTAAAGAATCGTTGATCTCATTGGCTGCTAGTAGCATAATGGGGGTGATGACGAATGCACGGAAAGCGTGTAGAGAGAAGGATGGCGTAGTACGTGAAATCGAGAGCTAAACGACCTCCGGCCTGTTTGAGTATGGATATGCTATAAACGAGCTATCCGACGTATGTGATGAGTAAAAACAGGGAAAGGAGCATAGCGAAAATGGGTATTGGCGTATCCCCGAGCCGAGTGTCATCCGGTGTCGGACTTTCTTGAGTTCGGAACAGAAGTGCTCCAATGTTTACGATACATGCAAGAGCTATGCCCCGTCACCAAATACACCTTCCTACGGCAGGGTAAGGAAGAATTTGACGAATGCTCAAGCAAGATAATTCTGCAAACAGCGACTGACACCAGCGAGTCTTTTAAGAACTAACCGCGTTCGCGACAATGTTTACTAACAAAGTACTGGGTCATGAGTACTTGTGGAAGGTGGTGGGCAAGTAATAATAATAATAATGATGATGATAATAATAATAATAATAATAATTCAGGCGGTTAAGCGCTCGGACTTCCTACTAGAGGTCTGAAGTTCGATCCCTGAGCTGGTACCTCCTAAAATTTTTCCATGTACTTTTACCGAGGTTCTGGTGGTTTGGATTCCACATTAAGCTGTAGGTCCCCCCATCATGCACTTGGCTGTAACCCAGCTCGTGGATGGTGGGGTAAAAATGATACCAGACTACCCAATATGTCAAATTATGCATATCACTTTCATCAGATCACTTGATTGCATTACCAAAATGTGTCCGTGACTGATGATATAAACCGGGATAGCCCCGTGCAATATATTCAGTTTGGTACAAATATCCAACTCGAAAAGTGCTTTCGACATATTGAGCTGTAACCATCTTAAGTCTGAGATATAATTTTTTTATTTTATTTTTTTTTCATTTTTTTTATAATAATAATAATAATGAAAGGTTATAAATTTATTTCCATTCTTAACCATCATTTTCTGTTAAAAATATTCTTGAAGGGATTTTCTTTACTTAACCAGTTTCATGTTGTATTTCTCTGAAAGATACCATCGTGTTAACTTTGAGATTACATAATCTGAAAATTGTGATAAGGTTATTTCCATTCCTAATTATCTTTCTTCATTCAACATAACTATGATTGAATGATTTCTCTTTATTTGAATAATTTAATGTATTATTCCTTTGAAAGAGACCATCATGTAAACTTTAAGGTTATTGTAACTTAAGAATATTAAAATTTGTTATGAAGTTGTTTCCATTCCTAATTATTATTTTTCATTTCAGATACACTTCAAGCAGTTCTCCTTAAAATTTAAGAAATTCAAATCAGAATAAATCAGAATTTAAATTCCTCATTAAGTCCAACAATCAAATTTAATTACGAAATGCCTGGAAATTAAAAAAAAACAAGAATCCAACGATCAAACGTGGACCAAACACCATTCAAATTTCTCTATTCAAATTGAAAAAAAGTAAAATAAAAAAAATAGAGGAAAGAAAAAGAAAGAGATGACAACCTCCAAATCCCCTTCATTCTTTTTTTTCTTTCGTCTTCTTGAAAATAATTTTTATTCTTTTTTAGTAAAGAAATAAACATTTATAATATCTACTAATGTTTCGGTGCTTACTGAACACCCTTCTTAAAGCAACAAAAACAAACGCTTCAGCAGGTCAAAAATTCAAAACCCATGACGAAAGCTGGATGCTATCTCTATGAGATCCGACTGAAGACTAAAAACTCACTAAACCCAAATGCGTGGCATACCCGTTAGATATACCGTTTTATTCAAATTTGAGTTCTGAATAAGAGGAGACATATAGCGGGTGTTCCACGCATTTTTAATTTAGTGAGTTTTTATATATCTTTGGTTTTTAGTCTTCAGTCGGATCTCATGGAGAGAGCATCCTGTTTTCGGCAAGGGTTTTGACCTGCCGAAGGGTTTGTTTTTGTTGCCTTGAAAATTGTCAAATGAGCACCGATACGTTGGTAGATATTTAAAATGTTTATTTATATTTGAAAAGAATAAAAATTATCAAAAAAAGATGAAAGAAAAAAAAGGAGGAAGGGGATTTGACGGTTTCCTTCTCTCACTTTTTCTTTCCTCTATTTTTTTATTTTTGGTGTTTCTTTAATTTAAATAGAGACATTTGAAGGTGTTTGGTCTAAATTTGATCGATCGCCTCTTGTTTTTTTTTTAATTTCCAGGAATTTTGTAATTCAATTCTCTTTATTTATTAGGGTGATCCTAATTACATAGGTTGAACAATCCTGTCAAAAATGTTATGCATATATTTTCAATATTTACAAAATAAGAATCACCCGATTATGTACCATATATATATATATATTTTTGAATTATTTTTAGAAAAAAAAAAGATGATTTCAATGCTTCCCAGTGGGCACCAAGACATTCTAAAGACGTTCTTAGAATGTACCTCTTTGTCTTGTGACATGACGTATTTTAGACATCCTGTGGATATTTTCCTGTCTTTAAAAGGTCCTGAAGACGTCCGCCAAAAGAAGTCTGGAGGACAACCTCAGGACTTGTGTGCCCACTGGATTATTATTCAACAAGTAATTTTAAAATATGAAGCTGCTGTGAATTCATAGTGAATTTTGAGTTGATCAATGAGATGCTTCATTTTAAATAGTCCGCAGACAGTTGACAAGGTATGCTATATTAACTTTTATATTCAATCTTGAGATTCAGAATTCAGTTCTTTCATATTACTTTGCAAAACATAAATGCTCCTTGAAAAGTGATTCTACAGCTTCTATGTTTACAGAACTAATGTAATTTTAGTTCTTATACTATACTGTGATTTTGTTTTGAAATTATCCATAATAAGATTAGCGATACTAAACATCATAATACTTTGACAAATTAGGTCAGTTCGGTTATTTATAATTACGGAGTAGTTTTCACATTTTATCTATTGCAGGTAGTGAGGAACACAATGTAAATTTTTAATTCTCAGCTGGGTTTCGCATTGAGTGAAAATGCGTGTTTATAAAAAAGGGAGCACCTGAAAATTGGAATGATAAATCTTTAAAGCTGGCTCTTAAAGATATAGAAGAAAAACAGGTATCCATTTCTGAAGCCTCTGAAGCTTACATATAAAATACCGGCAACAACTTTGAGAATAAGATGAAAAATGATACTATAGATAATGATAGATTGAATAACGTACCAGTGGTTAAGCATGGCGAATTTAGAACCACATTCTCTGATGAGCAAGAAAAGGAACTGGTGGAACATGTTCGTGAAATGGATAGGAACCCAATTTGCAAAAAGACATTGTCATCCTGAGGACGTCCTAAAGAAATCCCTAGGACGTCCATGTCAATCCAATTAATGTCTTAATGACATCTCATGTCCAAAAGACGTCCTCAGGCCCGAGACGTCTTCGAGACATCAATTGGACTGACATGGACGTCTTAGGGATGTCTTTACGACGTCCGCAGGATGACGATGTCTTTTTGCC
>JAUMHM010040857.1:0-15553 GCA_032362435.1 Melikaiella ostensackeni
GTTTAGGGTTAGGGTCTTTAGCTAAAAAGAATTGATCCATTAAATCAGGAACCAAATTATTATCAAAATTTTGTTCTACTAAAAAGGCTATTAATTCACGACTCTCACCAGAATTTTTGAATTTATGATTTTTGTATATATTTAATAAAACAAAAGGAAAACAAGAAAAATCAATTCTTAATATTAAGGGACTAAACTGAATAAACCCAGATCTTGGAAAACCGTGCAGCTTCCGGATTCTGATAATATTTAATTTATAATTTTCTTAAGTCAAATTCATCAAACTATTGATTTTATGAAAATAATTAGCTTGTGACTTTCCATAAAAATGCAACGTCACACACTTTAAACGAATTTAGTATCTAAATTTCCTACCTTGAACTGACTTATGAAATGTAAATATTTCAGAACGGAAAGCTTGACGCTTCTATTCCATGAGATAGCGACTATGGTATATATACTCGAGTGAAGCACCAGAATATTTATTAGTTACTCTGATAACCAATTACTTCCTTAATACATTGATCAGTTTTCCTCTACGTGGGAAAAATAAGGGCCGTTCATACTCTGGTCGTCCCCTTGGTGGTCATCTTTAGCTTTATTGGTGAATATTAACTATAATACATACGACTTAATTAATTAATTCATTCATTCATTCACTTTGTTCACATTGAAGCTCCTATGTTCCGCTCACTTTTCGCGTGATTTTTGTCTCGCGACTTTTTCTGTCACGTCAATGTGACAGATTATTGAATGAATTTCAATTTTATATCTTCAAAATTTAATAATTTTCAATTTTGAATCTTCTAAATTCAAAATTCAAAATTGAATTATTACAGAAAAAAATCATGCAAAATTACATCGTTTCAAACCATAAACATATCAAATTAATAAATCGTCAATTGTAAAAGTTGAAAATTGAAGAATTTTTAATTGTAAATCTATATAATTGAATAAAACCTTTAAAGTTGAACTATTACCAGAAAGCATTCAAAGTCACATCACTTCAAACTACAAACAGTAAAAGTTTATGAATATTAATGATTTTTGACAATTTATTAGTATACATCAGTTTGACATCTTAAAAAATTGTTTTACCACTTGAAACAACATAAAGTAGTTCCCCTTACATGAAAATGCTTCATCGTTAATTTTTAAGCGAGGAGCTGTTCACTCTGAAGTCGAACTTTTGAAGTCCTAACGAAATCACGTAATGCTATAAAAAGCATAGACTCGTAACCTTGAAGTCGTCCGCGCGTCCGCGCGCTTACGCGAACATACATCGATCAGGGTAGGGATCGATTTTTCCAAAGCATGATTTGTCCAACGATAGCTATTTTCAGAAAGCAAAAACTTGGGCGCGTGTCACGATTGAGATGAGAGGCGCGTGTTTGTCAAAACGGCGCGAATGTCAGTAATATTGGAATATTAAATTAAATTTAAGCAACAGATGGAGCTGCAGAGCAGTAAAATTCAAAATGTTAGTACCAAAAATGAGTACAGGTTAATTTGAGATAAACCGCAACTGCTATCACATATTGCAGCAATAGAATTGAGTTATTGACTAATGAATAAATAAATTCGAAAATTATAGAATTTTAGGTTATATCTCTTCTTAACGGTCGGAAATGAATATTTATTGATTAAGCACTAGTAAGTAACAACCAAAATAGACAAATTATGTTAAGAAACTCACAAATTTAAACATTTGAAGGTTATATTAGTGGGTTTCCACCGAAAATGGGTATTTTTAAAATCAAATCTTCAAGTATTGGAAAAAAACATGCAGGTTTCAACATTTTAAGGTTATACTGGAGTTTTTTCACCGAAAATGGGTATTTTCAAAAACAAATCTTCGAATATTGCAGAAAACTCACAGGTTTGAACGTCTCTACGTTATGTTAGAATTTTTCACCGCAAATAGACATTTTCAAGAACAAATCTTCAAGTATCGTAGGAAAATTCCAAATTCAACCATTTGAAGATAATCTTGAAAGTTGAATTACCCAAGTATAAACTTGGGCAATTCAATTGGAAATTAGTATTTTCCAGCAGAAATCACGTTCAGCCTTGGAGAAAAATTAAATTTTTAGTATTCTAAGGTTATGTCAGGTTTTTTTTAGCATAATTGGATATTTTTAAGAACAAACATTCAAGTCACTCACAAAACTTACAAGTTTAAACATTTCGAGGTTAGGTTAGGACAATTTTACTGGAAATCGGTATTTTCCAGCAAAAATTGCGTTAAGCTTTGGAGAAATAAACGTAACATTTTTAGTACTTTAGGTTTATTTCAGGGTTTTTTCACCGCAATTGGGTATTTTTAAGAACGAATTTTCAAGTCTCTTACAAAATTAAAATGTTTGAAACTTTTAAGGTTATATTAAGAGTTTTTCAAGGGAAATGGGCATGTTTAAGAATGAGTCTTCAAGTATTGCAGAAAACTTACAAGTTTAATCATTTGAAGGTTCTGTAATGGTTTCTTCACTGGAAATGGGTATTTTTTTAGATCAAATCCTCAAATGTCTTACAAAACTTACTAGTGCAAATATTTCAAGGTTATGTTAGACTTTTCCACAGGAAGTAGGTATTTTTTAGATCAAATTTTTAAGTGTCTCACCAAACTTACATAAGTTTGAACATTTTAAGGTTATGGTGAGGTGATTTCACTGCAAATTAGTATTTTCCAGCAGAAATCGTTAAGCCTTGAAGAATGAAAATTGTGAATATTCTTAGGTTATGTCAGGGTGTTTTCACCGGAATTGGCCATTTTCAAAAATAAATCTTCAAGGATTGCATAAAACTTACAGGTTTGATCATTGTTAGGTTTTGTGATGATTTTTTCACCGGAAATGGGTATTTTTATGAACAAATCTTCAAGTCTCTTACAAAACTCACAAGTTCAAACATTTTAAAGTTAAATTATAGTAATTTTACTGAAAATGGGTTTTTCTTGATAGAAATCGTTAAGCCTCAGAGAAATCTCATAACTTTGAATATTTTAAGGCTATGTCAGGGTTTTTTCATCGGGAATGTTTCGTCAAGTCTGGGAGAATACTGAGAAATTTAAATATTTTAAGCATATGTTGGGCGTTGTTCAACAGAAATTGGTCATTCTCAGAACAAATCGTCAATTCTTGAAGAAGATCAAAGATTTTGAATATCTTAAGGTTATGTTATGAATTTTTACCAGAAAAACGTATTTCTCTGCTCTCCTGCAGAGCTTCAAA
The DNA here is from genome assembly GCA_032362435.1 of Melikaiella ostensackeni. Lineage (NCBI taxonomy): Eukaryota > Metazoa > Arthropoda > Insecta > Hymenoptera > Cynipidae > Melikaiella > Melikaiella ostensackeni. The sequence continues at coordinate 3,231 of JAUMHM010040857.1, forward strand.
AAACTTTACAATTTTGCTTCTTTTTCCTCAACAACCGTGACCCTGAACTTTGGTGGAGGTTAGGGCGATTCAACAGATTTCGATATTTTTCTGTAGCCCGCTCTAACAGCCTTATGGATGTAAACTATCTGATCTAAAAAATGGGCATTATTAAGAATGTTTTATGAAATCCAGGAAAATATTCTTATTGTCAATTGTTACAAATTTGGGAAGAAAATGACTCATAGCGAACTTCGAAAAAAAATGTAAGGTAAAATTATTAATGTGACAATAGTCATCAAGTGTTATAGTTTTTGCTTCCTCTCTAGGTAGAAGGTGCATTGTTATTTAATCCTATAGTGTTAATAAGCAGTCCAATTTCTACCCAAAGAGAATGAATAAACTAAAACTCTAAATAACTATTATTAAATTAACAATAATGATATTTCCCTCCATTTCATAAATTATTTTTAACAATGTTCATTTTTTAGATGAGACAGTTTACATCCTCAAGGCTGCTGGAGCGGGGTACAGAAAGAAATAGAAATCTGTTGAATCGCCCCAATCTCGACCAAAGTTCAGGGTACCAGGTTTTGAGGAAAAGGAAGCAAAATTAGAAAGTTTTTTGAAGCCCAGCAGGAATGACTAAGAATGACCAATTTCCAATGAAAAAACCCTGACATAACCGTAATATGTTCAAAATTTTCAATTTTCTCTAAGACTTGAAGATATCTTCTGGAAAATACCAATTTCCAATTAAATGAACCTAACATAAGGTTAAAATGTTCAACTTATAAGTTACGTAAAACACTTGAAGATTTGATCTAAAAATACCCATTTCCGGTGAAAAAACCATCATATGATCTTAAAATGATCATGCCTATAAGTTTTCTGCAATACTTGAAGATTTATTCTTGAAAATACCCAATACCGGTGAAAAACTCTAACATAACCTCAAAATGTTCAAATCTGTAAGTTTTCTGCAATGCTTAACGATTTATTCTTAAAAATGCTTATTCTCCTTGAAAAACTTTAACATAACCTTAAAAGGTCCAAATTTTGTTAGTTTTGCAAGACATTTAAGAATTTGATCTTAAGAAATACCCATTTCCGGTGAGGAAACCATCACATAACCTTAAAATGATCAAACACGAGAGTCTTCTGTAATACTTGAAGATTTATTCTTAAAAACACCCAATACCGATGAAAAACTCTAACATAACCTCAAAAAGTTCAAATCTTTAAGTTTTCTGCAATGCTTAAAGATTTATTCTAAAAATGCTTATTCCCTTTGAAAAACTTTAACATAACCTTAAAAGGTTCAAATTTGTTAGTTTTGTAAGACATTTAAGAATTTGATGTTAATAAATACCCATTTCCGGTGAAGAAACCATTACATAACCTTAAAATGATCAAATACGCAAGTCTTCTGCAATACTTGAAGATTTATCCTTAAAAATGCCCATTTTCCTTGAAAAACACTAACATAACGTTAAAAGGTTCAAACTTTTCAGTTTTGTAAGAGACTTGAAAATTTGTTCTTGAAACTACCCAATTATGGTAAAAAACCCTGACATAACCTTCAAATACTAAACATTTTATTTTTATCCAAGGCTTAACGCGATTTCTGCTGGAAAATAAGAATTTCCAGTGAAATAACCCTAACATAACCTTAAAATGTTCAAATTTGTCATTTTTCTACAATACTTCAAGATCTGTTCCTAAAAATGCCCATTTCCGATGAAAAAATGTAACATAACCTAGAAACGTTCAAACTTACAAGTTTTCTGCAATATTCAAAAATTTGTTTTTAAAAATACCCATTTTCGATAAAAAAGATCTAATATAACATTAAAATGTTGAAACCTGCATGTTTTTGCAATACGTGAAGATTTGTTCTTAAAAATACTCATTTTCGGTGAAAAACCACTAATATAATCTTCAAATGTTTAAATTTGTAAGTTTTTTAAAAACATAATTCGTTTATTTTGGTTGTTACTCGTGCTTAATCAATAAATATTCACTCTCGACCATAAAGAAGAGACATAACCTACAATTCTATAATTTGCGAATTTATTAATTCATTAGTTAATTATTCAATTCTATTGCTGCAATATGTGACAGCAGTCGCAGTGTATAGTTCGCGCCGGGTCACACCAAATCATGAAGTCAGGATGAAGTCAGATCGAAGTCGAAAGTCATCGCTTGAATTCGTCGAAGTCAGCAACGAATGTACACTTTTGAAATGATTTATTTTGGAATGGTGGCTAAATTTGTAGCAAATAATATTGTCTGATAGTTTATAGAGAAGATTTTGTTGTTGGGACACATACTTACCAGGAAAAGTGTCAAAAATGGAAGTCAAAAATAAGTTTGACTTTTTTCGAATTCAGGGTTTTTTCTTTCTTCTTTCTTTACTGAAAGTGAAGCTTTGTTTTTTCCCTCAAAATACGTTCAGGTTAGGAAATTAACATCTTATTATTTACTTATAAAGATGAACATTTTATTGTTTACTCGTAAAAATAAGCATTCAGTAGGTTTTGAGCGGCTAACATCTGCTACGGTTTATGTCTTTTTTAACATTCATTTAAACAATGTTGCTCTGACTACAGCCTGAAATATTTTATATTCATATTAAGAATTTAACTGCTAATATTAAACAATAATTTTTGATAGATACCCTTCATGATTCAGCAATTTTAAATCAATATCGTTCCGGATCGATAATATTTTCAAATTCAAATATTAAGAATGTTCCAAAATATGGAACATTCCAAACACAAGTTGAAAACTATAATTTCGAACTAAATGGCTTCAAATTGTTCAATTTCAAAAACTGGAATCATAGAAATCTTGTTTTGTATTAGTTTTTGTTAAATTTTTTATTTTCAGTGTAATATCTCAAAATTGTCTGATTTTCAGTTGCAGGTTTTAAAAAATGATGAAAAAGGTGACTGTATTAATTATAGAGCGATTAGCTTACTAAGTACCGTAGGCATAATATTTACCAATATACTTATAAGTAAGGTCATGGGAATAACAAAAGAAAGGATCTGGGAAGTTCAATGTGGATTTATGCCAATGAGATCGCGGATCACATCTTTAGCTTAAGACAGATCATAGGAAAGAGTTTGAGAGTAAACAAAAGAGTTTTCTGTGCATTTGTCGATCTGGAAAAAGCTTTCGATAAGGTGAATAGATCTAAACTTTGGGAAGTCCTGCAAGAGCATGGAGTGAATGGTTGGCTTCAAAAGCAATAAAAGCAATATATAATAGAGGTAAAGCGAAAGTAAGAGGGAATGGACAACTGAGCGATTGATTTAACATTAGGCAGGTGTTAGGCAAGGCTGCGTCATGTCCTCATGGATGTTTAATATATATACATGTACAAATGTCTGAGAATGGCTCTCTTAAACGAAGAAGGTGTTGATCTTGGGACAATGAAAGTACATGGACTTGCGTTTGCAGATGATTAGATCATTATGGCAGAATCATTCGACGATTTGCAGGGAATGATAAGCAGACTGGATACTAGCATGAAGAGTATGTTTTTAAGATTAACGTGGATGAAGCAAAAATTAGTATGTTTAAAAGTAAGGGTGAGATAACGGTATGCAACATTGCTATAAACGAAGAGAGGATAGAGCAAGTTGATGATTTCGCGTATCATGGATGTTCATTCACTGCTCAGGGAAAGATAGATGCAGAGATATCAAGATGTATAAGCCAGGGTAGATAGATTATTGGCAGTGTACAAGCTATTACTGATAAGTGAAGATATAGCGAATGAAGATAGAACTGCAATATATAATAATGTGCTTGCAGGTATTGTGCTGCATGATAGCGAGACATGAACTTGTTAAGGACGAGTAGGAGTAAAGTGAACGCGGTTGGCATGCAATTTCTGCGGAATGTGTGCGGTAAAACGCTGATGTACAAAGTCAGTAATGAGTAAATGGTCGTGGAAATACAAGAGCTTGCATGAAACGATGTATGGATTTGAAGTAAGCAAGGATAGGGATGTATGGAGGACAATGAGAGTGATTGCTAGAGAGATCGATCAGCGACCCGTGTTGAAGCGGTGTTGTGGAAAGAGTGTGTCGTTCGAGTAAACAACACGTGATGACTTTTAGAATGATCTAAAACCAATCCCTCCTCCTTTTTCCTACACATCCCTTACTCGAACATACCATATAAATTCCTTGATCCCCACTTGAACCGAACGAGTTTCGCTCACTCCGAAAGGAATTTGGCTCAATAAATGATAGATGATATCAAAAAGTTAAAAATTGTGTTGCTTGAAATCAAAATAGATCAAAATTGAATTACTGAAATTGATACTCCAGTAATTGAACAATTTCTTTATTTTAAATGGTTCCTATGAAGATGATTTCGGAAGACAGCTAAATCGATTAAAGAGAGAATTGAGGAGAGAACAAGAAAAGTGAAATAGGAGTAAGAGTAGACCGAGCTGGCGACATAGAAGACATCGGCATACATCTCCAACTCTAAGCTCCCTAGTTTCTCACCCTGCCTCATCAAAGAGTACTTACAGTCGTAAGTATATATTATCCCCCAGGCTCTAACCTGTGTGACATTTGAGTTATTACTTGAAGATGAATCTCTTCTTTCTACAAGTTAAGATTAATATATAGGCTCTAGCCTGCTGGTGACCTGACAACAATTATCTTATGTTTATCGTTTGATAAATATGGAACATAGTGTCTAACTTATATATGAGGTATTAAAAATTGAATTTCTTGTACTTGGCGGGCATTAACCTGCCTGATAATGAATAATAAAAGTTTATTCTCAGCTTTCGTACAAACGATTATGAAAATCATAAAACAAGGTCTACCTAATGATGAGCAAAAAGAGTTGATTAAGGAAACCTACCAACAAAAAACTGCTTGCTGATCGACCCACTAAAATTAAACCCAGAAGTGAGATTGGTTATGCAAAAATCAGTTCATAAGACGGGCTCTCACATATTTTCAAAACAATAGAAGATTGCAGATTTTTTATCAGTTATTGGAAGGGCTTCATGAATTATTTTAAAAAGGAAACATATGACAGGATTTACCAATTTTAGAATGCCTAAACTAAGCGAGCAGATTGTTGGCGGATTTTTGTTCAACACAAAATTAGACGATGTTTCGAAATCTGCAAAAGCAATCGAGAGTACCTCCAAGGATGTGAAAGTGATTCGGAAAACTCAACCCAGTGAGTCCTCAAATTCAAAAAATTGGAGGCACTATTACTAAATTCTGTAAGTCAAGTAGCAGGGAGATTTACTCTTTCTAGTCAAAATTGCTCACAAATTACATTGGATGAAAAATTTTATCTTTCACTAAAGATTATGAAGTACCTTTTTTGAGTAAACCTTTTCAACATTTTGAACCAGGAGGAAGTAAGTAGTCCACTGATAAAGAAATTAAAATTTCTGACCATTAATCCAATCTAATTCATGAAGGGGCCATATAAAAATGTAAAGAAATGTCAGATCAATTTGTATCAGAAATTTTTCTAGTTTCAAAACTAAATGGAACGTCTAGACTCATATAAAACTAAAAAATATCAATAATTACATTTCTCTCATTCACTTTAAATTGGAAGATGGCAGATCTGTTACTAGATTCATCTACTATTTAGTTACTATTCATACCTCATGTAGAAAATTTCAACGACCTAGATTTGAAAACAACTTATAGCAATTCACATATCTTCCGTTCGGATAAATACTGCTCCTTATGTATTTACGAAAATATTCTAACCTGTATAGTAGATCCAATTTACGACGATTTGGTTATCTATCTGTTATATATTCAGATGTCTTACTTTTGACAGAAAATTCTTATGTTGATTTAAAAAAAAATTTGAGTGTAAGTCAAAAAGTCTTAGGAAACAGGCTTCATTATTGACCAAGAAGAAAGTCAATTAATTCTAAATCAAAGATGTCAGTATCTGGATATCATATATAATTCGAAAAAAATGGCAGCTGAATTACTAGAATCTAAAAAACTGGGGTTTTTGAAGCAGGTGCCATATTTAAAATTAGATCAAAATGTCAAAATTCAAGAATTCGCAAAAAAAAATCTTAGGTTCTTTAACATCTTGCTGCTCAGCAGTTAATTATGGATGGGCTTAACAAAGGCGTGTGAAAGGGAAAAATATCTGACTTTTGAATCGAACAAGAAGAATTAAGAGAAAAAGATGATTATTTCTAAGGATATATCAGAAGAGCTTACGTGGTGGAAGTATGTGAGTTTATATTCATCGAATCGAATTAGAGAGGCCGACTACGAATCAGAAATTTATACAGATGCGTCGCTGATAGGTTGGAGAGCTTTCTGTAATGGCGAGAGAGTAAATGGTCATTGGAAAAATGACGAAAAGTCCAGATAGATAAATTATTTAGAACTTTTAGCTGTATTTTTTTGGTCTAAAAAGTTTCGCGAATTATCTCGAAGATTGTCATATTTCATGACACATTGATTACACCACAGCAATTTTGTATATCAAACGAATGAGTGGTGTTTGATTCAAGAATTCAAAAGAAGTAACTAAAGAAATATGGGAATGTTGCGAAGATCGAAATATCTGGATTTTGGCATCGCATATCGCTTCAGAAAAACATGTAGAAGCAGAATCAGAATCCAGACGCAAGAAATCTTTTTCTGAGATATAATTATCTGAAGAAGCGTTTATAAAAATAAAGAAACAGTTCGAAAGCCCTGATATCGATGTATTTGAGAGTAGAGTAAATGCTTAGTGTGAAAAGTTTGTATCCTGGAAAGAAGATCCAGAATCGATAGTTATCGTCTACATTTACTATTTCATGGAGACTTTATTATTCTCACAAGTTCCTAGCGTGTTCTACTATTTTCAAAACCCTACAAAGAATGAGATCCGAAAAAGCATACGGTATCATCGTGGTACCAGAACGGCCTGCACAGCCTTGGTATCCCCTATTTTTCGCAATGCTAGTTTCAGAGCCTCAACGATTTAGAACTGATAGGGATCAAGACGTTTTTTGGGAAAAGTTCACCCTGGTGGTCGTAACCTCGTCAAGGAATCGTTCAGATTACAAGATACGCCAGGAGCATCGATAGAAATTACAATGTCATCATAAAGTGACTCGTCGTTTAAACAATACGAAACATGTCTTCGAAAAAAAAGTGGAATTCCTGCGTCCAAAAGAACTAAGATTCTTTTACTAGCTCATTCCAGAAATTTCAGAATTTTTAACGGAGTGTTTGAAAAACGAGCAGTTCATAGTACAGTTAACTGCTACATATCAGCCATGTCTCTTTCCGTTGGATCAGAGATGGTTCCAGATCAACGAATGACGAGATTTTTTAAAGGTATTTTTAAATTAAGACCTTCAATGCCAAAACACAACTTGACTTGGGATCCAAAAATTGTTTCAGGGTAGCTATCTTCGTTATCCGATAATGAAATATCTGTTCAGATATTGGTAGAAAAGCTTCTTTGTTCATTAGCCTTAATTACAAGGCATCGAATGCAATCTTTTTCGCTTATAAAATCTGAAAATATCGAGGTACACGAGGATTCAGTAGTCATAAAAATGCCGGATCGTATAAAAACAGAAAAACAGCAGATTGGACGGAAAGTTAGAAAACTTTTACAAAGTTTAATGATTTGCAAGCTGCTGGAGATAAGGATTCGTTCGCTTATGATTTTTTAAATAGTTAAAAACCTACCACTCTCTTTTTAATATTTAGAGCTGGAAGGGTTGATTGTGAATCCAAATTATTACATCAGGAACAATGAACAGTTATGAAACTGTATAACATGATTTGTCAATCATTTTTATATTACCACCCTAATATGCTACAAACATCTATACCTGTATGTTGATTATGAGGAAGAGGCGCGTAATACAATTGGAAAATTAAACGAACTTGCTTATAAGTGAAGTTCTATCCTAATTGTATAAAGCGCCTTTTGCAAAATGATCAATTCCACCTCTAAAAACTTTCCCAATCTCAAAACAACTTTTGAGGATCAATATATGTTACAGCGAAGCTTTAAAGAAATGACACGTCTTCGTGTGGAGTTTTAGTTTTGTAATCAAAATTGAAATGGTTGAATTTTGAAAAATATAGTTAACATTTTACAAATTGTTAATTTTAAGACAATTAAAATTTACTTTAAATAAGTGAAACTTTCAAGGGTTTGAGTATAGAAAAGTTTTAAAATCACAATTCTTGATAATTAAAAATTTTTTAAATTTTGAACAAAGTTTGGATTTGTTTGATTTTCAACGTTCGGTAGTAGATTTTTTTTCATTTTCGATGCTTCCCTTCTAAAATGATTCAAAATATAAATAAAATAAGGATAAAAATAAATGATGAAAATTTAAATATAAGTCCTATCTAAAATTAAAAACTCTAATCTGAAATTATTAAATTTTGAACGTTTCCAATTAAAAACTATACAATTCTAAACACCTTTCTAATGAAATTGTCCAAATTAAAAATTCTAGTCTGAAATTTTTCCATTTTGAGAGTTTCTGATACAAAATTTTTCAATTTCAAGCTTTTCAATTCGTACAGCTTTTATTTAGAAATGATACGAGTTCAATTTCTTTTCATCCTATTAGAAATATTGTCCTTTCTTTCAAAATTTAACAAAATCTGAAATTGTTTTTTCGAAAAGTTTTCAATTCAAAATCGTTCAATATATTTTTTTAAGTTTCAAACGCTTCCAATTTGAAATAAATTAATAAATATGCATTATTTGTTTTGAAAATTGTGAAAGGCTAATTGCCAAAAAGTTATCCATTTTAGACACTGAGATTCTCGATAACAAAAAATTTCCAAACCACCTGAAATATCTTTTTCTTTTGTGCAAGAGTAATCTAAGAGAGTATGGGAATATTAAACTAACAGATTAAGGAATACATTTGTGATAGACACGAATTTTTCACGTTGCTTAAGGTAGCGTGACATGACATGCGTCTATGATAAAATAAACAATTTCAAGAATCTCTTGAAAAACCATGCAGAACAGATGAAAATATTGAAAAATATGTGAAAAAAGACTATCTTCGCGATCTTTTCAATTTTGACTTCAGCACTTCGAAGTATCTTTTCAATTTATAGTATGATAAATTAATATGGAACGTTACCGGATATTTTAGAAATAATAATACGCAAAAATAGTGATCATTATTTACTATTTCTTGGAAGCAACGTTAATGAATAGCCTTTTAACTATACTAAAATCTTTTCATGTATAAAATTAACAATTTTCGCCCGCATTATGAATAGTTTGAATAATTATTTTCGAGTTTTATCCTCAAACAGAAATGCAGCGTAACCAGGCAAAAGACATGTGGGACAGACTTTGAAGTGGTTTTTAAAAACCTCAATTTTAAAATATTAAACTCTACTTTTAAATTTTATCCTTTTGAACTCAATATAAGATAAATCTGTAAATTTGAAATATTAAAGAAATGGATGTAATATTATTTCGCAATTTTTCATTTTAAATTTGTAGTTTGGAACAGATGCCTGACAAGACATTTTGCGTATTTTTTATTTATTATTTCTAAACGAAGTTGTCTCAAATTTGGGAACTTTACTAGATTGTGCTTTGATGTAAGTACTTCACTGCGATAATTAAAAAAAGAGTATTATTCAAAGAAAAAGTGAAAATTACTGGGACTTGAAATGGTCAACTTTCTGGCAATCACCCTAGAATATAAAAATTTATTTAATAATGAATTTTTAAACTGCTTATATTTCTATTGCTAGGAATAATTATTATATATATAATTGTTATTATATGGTGTATTTTACAGCTTTTTTCGTTTTGAAAATTGAAGAAGATTTTCTACTGAGTGAAATATTTAGAATAATGCTTGTCGATATAGTTGCGCATGAAATCACTTTGGGTTTGAGCGACAGGATTTTGATTAACTGATGATATTCATCTGTGTCCTTGTTTGGAATTTTGAATGAATAATATTTAAAAATGGAAAGGCAATTGAAGGTTTAATATTAACCAGAGTCTGGACGCCAAATATCAGGCAAAGGCAAAATGAATTCATAAAAGAGGAACGAAAATCTCGTTAATATTGGCGAAAAATTAAATTTTGAAAGAAAGAATTTAGAAAAGAGGGGATGAGAACCCTTTGACGATAAATCGAAAAAATGGGTTGATCGAAATATTCCGGGAAACATGTTTGGTTTAATTTAATATTCTGGATAGCTTCCGATTGGAAATTCACAAGAATTCGTAAGCTTTGTATAAAAAAGCTTTTATACTCTACGCTTTAATACTCTACAGATTTTAATGGAAATGCTTTCAGAATTTTGAGCTTTCTAGAGCGAGGGTTTTTCAATGTAGTCGTTTTTCATTTGTAGATTCTCATTACGAGAAAGACTTATGCAGGGCATTTATATTTTAAGAAAAATTCTGTAAGGCTATGAAAATTTTGAAGAATTCTAAGAAATTATTATAGAATTATCAATATGCTTTATATTGTTTTACCAAAAAAGATTTTTACCTTAAATAATTATTTTTCGAGAATATCTGACCAAACAACTCGTTCTACTGTAATGAATTCTCACTCGCTGCTGGATCACCAAACAGACAATTATACATTATTGTTAATTTTAGATAGTTTTCAACTCAAAATGGTTAGCATATTGCATTTTCCATTTCAAATAGACTCATACCAGAAATTAAGACGAATTTGAAATCTTCATACAGCATAGAAAATTTATATTTTTCCTGTCTGATTAAACGATACCTTTTCTACTGAAGTGTATTCATTGTTACTGTCGTACTGAAACATCTACTGGAATTCATTATTTTGTTTTATATTGTTTTACCAAAAAGACTTTAACATGCAATAATTATTTTTCAGTGATGTCTGACCAAACCAACTTGTTATACTGCAATAAATTTTCATTATCTACTGGATCATCAAACAGACAATGAAATATTATTGTTAATTTCAATTTTAGATAGTTTCCAACTCGAAATTGAGAACAATTTGGAATCTTCGTACACAATAGAAAATTTATATTTTTCACTATCCGAGTAAAACATACCTTTTCTGCTGTCCTACTAAAACATTCGCTGAAATTTATTATTTTATTTTATATTGTTTTACCAAAAAAGACTTTAACCCGGAATCATTATTATTTTTCAATGATGTCTGACCAAAGCAATTTGTTCTACTGCAATCAAATTTTCATTATCTACTGGATCACCAAACAGACACTAAAATATTATTGTGAATTTCAAATATAGCTAGCTTTCAACTCGAAATTGAAATCAATTCAAAATCTTCGTACACAATAGAAAATGTTTATTTCTCTCTATCTGAGGTAAAGATACTTTTTCTGCTAAAGCTTATTCGTTTTTATTGTCGTACTAAAACATTTGCTGGAATTCATCATTTTATTTTATATTGTTTTACCAAAAAAAGACTCTAACCTGAAATAATAATTATTTTTCAATAATGTTTGACCTAAACAACTTGTTCTCATGAAACAGATTCTTATTCACTACTGGATCACTAAAAATCAAAATATTTTTGTTAGTATATCGCAATTTCAATTTTAGATAGATTCTTGTTCGAAATTGAGACGAATTTGAAATCTTCGTACAAGAGAAAAAATTTATATTTTTCAATGTTTGAGTAAAAGTTACCTTTTCTACTGAAGTATATTTGTTTTTACTGTGGTGCTGAAACATCTACTGGAATTCATTATTTAATTTTATATTGTTTTATCGAAAGAGACTTTTACTTGAAATAATTATTTTTCGATAATGTCCGACTGAAAGAACTTGTTCTACAGCAATGAATGTTAATTAACTACTGGATCACCAAACAGGAACTTATATATTATTGTGAATTTAAATTGTAGATAGTTTCTAACTTGAAATTCGGATAAACTTGAAAGCTCAGTAGGAAATAGGAAATTTATATCTCACCAAAAATACTACGTGTAAAAAAATTCCACTGACTACATGAATGTCAGTATCTTTCTTATTCATGTTCAAGGTAATGAAAGTTGTGAAATCAAAAAATGAAGTCAAGTGTGAATAGTAGAAAATTTATCAGTAGAAGTATTCTTCAATAAATAGTATTAGATCAAAGAATTAGTGTAATAATTTTTTTTGCTTCAAAAAATAAACTGTTATTTTAGAGAATGAAAAAAATAGCAGTACACATGAGAGTGCCAACATAATATTAATAATAATAATAATAATAATAATAATAATTAGACGGTTAAGCGCTCGGACTTCCTACTAGAGGTCCGGGGTTCGATCCCTGAGCCGGTACCTCTGGAAATTTTTCC
>JAUMHM010040913.1:0-15547 GCA_032362435.1 Melikaiella ostensackeni
TTCAAGTAATCAGTGACGATAATTCCTTGGGAATCTCAAAATACTGTAGCCATCACCTTCCCAGCTGACGAAACAGTCTTCGTCTTCTTTGGTGCACTTTCACCAGGCAGTAACCACTGCTGGGCCTGCTGCTTCGTCTCGGGTGTATAGTAGTGGATCCAGGTTTCGCCTACAGTCACGAATCAATGCAAAAAATCCTGCGGATTCCGATTAACCTTCGCGAAAGACTGTGCTAAAACCTGTTTTCGGTTGCGCTTTTGATCATCAAATTCGGCGATCTTTCATGAGCATCTGATGAATTTTTTCCACCATATCCGATATGGTAACCGCAATTGGGCTTCTGGAGCCCGCTTCAACTTCAGTTGTTGTTTGGCCACGTTTAAGTTCGTTTATTCAAGAATAAACGGTTTTCGACAAAAGACCAGACACCCCGTAAACTCCGTCAAACCCGCCTCTGATCTGCGCAGGTGTCCAATTTTTTGAATAAAAATGTTTTATCAGCACGGAACTCTTCTTTCTCCGTTTTTTTGAAAACTACTGACACACGCACTTCAAACGTGTGCCAAACGCAAACTAAGCGTCGGTTTTGACTAAGGCTTTGTAGATGTTACTTGGAAGAGTGATATGTTTGGCCATATACTACAAATTATACTACAAATACAATTTTGGTGCCATCTAGCGGAAAGTTTACCTAACTTATCAAACGACCCTCGTATGCCCTGGGATTACTTTATTCAGTTGTGTAAAACTCCACGAACAAATTTTCTCTGTGCACAAAATAGAAACTGCTAGCCATGCATAGTTAAAAAGCACTAAAAGCGACACACTTCTTCTTACTTGATGACCAAAAGAATTTTTTATGAGATCTGAGTTATCAGAAAAAATAGTCTTTGAAATTTCAAAAAATCATAAATAATCGACTTTTTCACTGTTTTCTTAAAGTCACATAAAGTTTCTCGGCGATATGACAAATCAATATAGAATATATGTTATCGGGAATGTATTTTCAATATATTGCAACAACAAATACATAAATTTTGTAATTTCAAGTGACTACACTAAGTAAAAATGTTCCAGTACGGCAAGATCAAGGCTCAGCGCGACATGTGGGGTAAAGCGAGATATGTGGTGTAAATTGGGACACCCGCTTTACGTTCAAAGAAAGCAATAGCAAGTCATGAAATGCGAAAATTTCATGTGCCCCACTTTCACCGTTTTTTGTCCCAGTTAGCCCCGTTTTACGGTATATCTACATCTTCTTCTGTATACTGAGGAATTTATTTTTTAAAAATTGTATTTTGACTAAGCATCCTTGAAACATAATAATTTTAAAAAATTTTTTAATGGTTTTCTCACTATACAGATACATATTTAGGTACAAAAGAAAACATTTTCATTTAAATAAGGTACCCAAACTTCCTTTTGTCATAAAATTAAAAGCGACGTTTCCCCAGGTTCTCAGTATCTTTTTACACTCCGCAGTGGAATTTTATGAGAATAATAAAAAATCTTAGAGTCGTAACTTGAACATGTTTTTTCAGTCGAGATAAGAAACGGTTCAAATTTTCCTCATTTCTCTTATTTTTCATGTTTTTCAACCACTGATATAAAAAAATCTCTAGCATAATAAATTTTACTTTCTATCTCAATCCAACATGCCCAGAGCTTCAATTTGCGTCATCCCCAAAGAAAATCGGACTTAAAAAAAAGCTTCCAGCATAGGGGTCTTCTCATCCCTCAATTTCCCTATCCCTTATCCTTTCCCTCCAAATGATTGTTTGCCTGAAACTTGGAATTTAAATAGGAAGCAGATTTTTCCCAAGATTCTCAGTATTTTTTTACGCTGCGCAGTGGTAACTTTATGGGGTTAATACAAAACCTGAGGGTCGCAGCTTGAATATTTTCTTTTTTTTTTAAGTCGAGGTAAGAGACGCACAGATGCTGGCACGAGATTATAAAGGTTTCCTACGAAACCCTAAAAACGATTGCACAATTTTAGAACTTTGAAATTGAAGCCGTTGATGGAAAAAGGTTGGAGAAAGGTTGGCGGAAATACGCGAGACTGCTGTTTGAAAAAAATCGACTTTAAAGTTTTCATTTGAATATAGCCTAATAAAAAGTAATGTAATCCACACATTTTCTTCTTGTAAAGTTGCGGTTACATGTCCGCTACATTAAAAATTTAGATTACATTTGACGAAGATCCTTGTATTTTTTAAAAGCTGAAAAATACAGCTTATGGGCCCTGTTTCCATGAATAGGGCAAAATTATTTAAAAATGCCGGAAAAAAAGTTACAAGCATTGTGGAAAGTTTTTCAACAGGAAAAACGCAAGTCTGATAAGATACTGGTCATGAGTTCAAGTCCCGATCGAAGCTCTAACATTTTTATTTTCTATATTTTTAAATTTTCAATACATAATAACAATACATATATGTTTAATAAAATATGTTTAAAAATCATCAGGAGACAGTTATTAAAGGTATTTTACAAAATTAAAACTTTAGCGTCGGGGCAACTGCGAGGGCCAACGAGGACAACCATAAGGACAACCATGGGGGAAGCCCATACTGGATCCTTCTAAATCAGCATGTTGCTTCCATGAGGGGCCAGGCCTGGACTGCCCTCATGGGCCCTTCATGGTCTAGGGGCAATCCACGAGGGCCCCTTACGGTGGCCCACTCCATTTTTCCACACGGGATTATAAAATTTTAATGAATTTTAAAATTTATCTAAAAACTAACATTTTACATACCCATTACTTTCAAGAAACTCTATGATTTCACCTTTCAAAAATAATTTTAAGAACAATTAATTTCAAATATATTAATCAAAGAAGCGAATGCAGGTGACATCTGTTACGCAATATCATCCTACAGAATTGAAATATAAATTTCCTTTTAACCCTGCTGGTTCATTATAGAAAATTATATAATATATTGAAACAAATGTTTCATTTATAAAGGGACTATGCATAAATTACGTCATACTCCTCTCCCTCCCAAAAGTTTATAAATACCTCCTAGAATAGCTTCATAAACATAAATGAAGAATCCTGGGACATAAGGGCGTAAATGCCAAAACCCGAATTTTTCTGGAGACGCAAGAAACTAAGCTATTACTGTGACTATTGAATCAATTACATTATAAATTTATCAAATAAAATAAATATAAATCTATTAAATCTATTATATTGCGCTATTAGTATTGAAACGTCAAAGAAGTGCTTAAAAAAAGCAACCATTTGTGAGAAAACCCTTATCAAAGAACGGCATGTTCCAAAACACGCCGGATCTAACAAAGAAAAAGCTGCATGACTCTTTTATTTTATAATAAAAAAAAAAAAACAAGAAAGTAGTTTTGAGTTATTACTTTTTTCTATTAAGTCGTGAAAGGAACATCCTGAAAGAAGCACCACCTCTGAGAAAAACCTTTGTCAAAAGTGCGGCGCGCCCGTAAAAAAGAGCTTAAAGAGATGCATAACTTTTTTATCTTTTAATTAAAAAATAATAAAATTATTACTTTGAAGCTATTACTTACTTCTATTACAACGTGAAAAGAACAGACGAAAAGAATGAGTAATCATTTTACAAAAATGACTAAACATGAATTTTGACCCACTTCCCACTTCTAGAAAGTTTTTCCGTTTTTTTCCGTTTTTCACGTGGTGTGATAAAAAAAATGAAAGTGAAAATAAATTTTGGAAAATAATGTTAAAGAAAAAAATATTTTAAGAATATTTTATTTTCTAAAATTTTTGAAATTAATGTTTTATTATTTTCTGGCACTTTGAATTTTAAAACTATATAATTTCAAGCAAGTACAATTTACTTTCTGTAACACAAAATTCAGCTTACCTTTTAGATAAATATAAGTCATTAAAAAATCAAATTATAAAAATATTTTTCATTTTGCAACAAATTTGAAGAAAACAGTTAGATATCAAACCCGGAAAAAAACTCGGACAAGGTCAAAAATCCGGTACACCACTTCGAAATCGAACTGGACAATAATCTTCTACAGAGACATGAGTTTGGTCAAAACAATTATTTTGAGCCAATAAAACAAATTTCCGAAATTCGGCACTTTGCGCTCTTATGCCCCGAGACCCTTCAAATACTAAAAAAAGAGGAAGACGTTTTTGAACAATGGGCTAATTACTCTTGCAATCCGGTGTACACTCTCTTTATGATCTTATGCAATCTCTTGCAATCCCATGCAACCCCATGCAATCTTTTACACTCCCTTGTAATCCCCGCTCACGAACAATTATTATAAGAAATTCAGTATACGTCTATAATGATTTTCCTATAATTTTTTCGCGATTCTAGAAAAATCAGTACAAGAAAATCAGTATAGAAATAATGTTACAGTATTGAAAGAATTAGTGCAAAAAATAGAGAAACTACAAAGGAATAATTTATTTATTTACTTAACGTAGGATTTCAAATTATTTCAAGGGATTTAACAGGGTTCCACGGATTTCAAGAAATTTTACAGAATTCCAAAAGAGATAAAAGATTTCAAGTACATCAATGGATTTCAACGAATTTGAAGGAAATTCAAAGAATTTTTACGGATTTACAGCAATTTCATTAGATTTTCATAAAAATTTCACGAGATTTTGAATTATTTCAAAGATTTCCAAACATATCAGGGAATTTTAAGGGATAAGGAAGGATTCCAACGTATTTCGAGGGACTTCCACGCATTTTCGAAGACTTCAACTAATTTTAAAGGATATCATCGGTTTTCACGAGATTCAAATATACTTCCACGGATTTCGTAAGATTTCGAATAATTTCGATGGATATCAGAGGTTTTCAAAGATTTCCAAACATTTATGGAGATTTGAATGGATTCCAAAGAATTTCAAGAGATTAAAAAATGTCAAGGGATTTCAAAGAATTTTGTAGGATTTCCGAAGATTTCAAGGGAACCCTAGAGAACTTTGCAAAATAAATTAAACTAAATTGATCGAGAAATTGATTTGCAAGGGATACTTAGCGATTCTAAAGATTTCACGAGATTTTAAGGTATTTCAAGGGATTTCAAAGATTTCTAGAGATCTGAACGATTTTTTTAGAGAACTTTAATGAACAATTTTAGTTTAATTTAATTTATATTCAAGCGATTTCGAACGTTTTCTACTTATTTCGATGGATTTTTACGATTTCAAAAGACTTGATCGGATTTTAAGGAATTTTAATGAATTTCTAGAGAACTTCAAGGATTTTAAGTTATTTTAAAAGATTCCAAAGAATTTCAAGAAAATTCAAAGAATTTCGTGGGATTATCAAAAATCTCAAGGGATTTCAAGATAAATAAATTTTACGGAATGAAATTTCAAGTAATTCATAACGATTTTAAAGCAAAATTTCAAGGGATTTTAAGGTATTTTGAAGAATTTCACAGTATTTAAGGAATTTCATTAAATCTCCAAGAATTCCAAGATATTTAAAAAATGACAAGGGATTTCAAAGACTTTTGTAAGATTTCAAGATATTACTAGAGAACTAAATTCTAGAGAATAAAATTTCAAGGAATTCCTAGCGATTCCGAAGGTTTCAAGGGATTTTAAAATATTTCAAGGGATTTTAAGGTATTCCAAGAAAGTTCACAAGATTTAAAGGTTATTATTGAATCTTCAAGGATTTCAAAGATTTCTAGATATTTAAGTGGTTTTTTAAAGAACTTCAATTAATAAGTTCAATATAATTTATATTCAGGGGATTTCGAGTGATTTATACTTATTTTAATGGACTTTCACTATTTCCAAAGATTTCAAGGAATTTCAGCGAATTTCTAGAGAACTTTAGAGAATAAATTAAATTTTACTTGAAGGATTTCTGCGGATTTCAACAATTTCAAGGGATATGAAGGAAAAAACATATTTCAACGGATTTTATAGATTTTAAGTTTTTTTTAAAAATTCCAAATTATTTTTAAAATTTTTTTAAAAATTCAAAGGTTGTGTGTCAAAGAATTTTATAGAATTTCCAAAGATTTCAAGGAATTCAAAAGAATTTCCCAAGGTTCAAGGGGTTTTTAGGACTACCAAGTATTTCAACGATTTTAGGGGATTAAAAAAATTTCAAGGGATCTCTAGAGAACTTTAGGGAATAAATTTAATTTATTCTATTTTCAAGGGATTTTAAATGATTTCTATATTTATAACTATTACGAAGATTTCAAAGGATCAAACATCACAGATTTTTGCTGTGTTAAAGTTTAATTGTGCAGAATCGCCATCTTTGTGTACTTCCATATGAGCGAGCATATGAGTTTATGAGTGGTCTAAAATAAATCGTTTCTTTGTAGTTTCTCTACTTTTTACATTAATCCTTCAATTTTTTTTATTTATTCCAGAGCTGCAATCCCATGCAATCTTGCAATCTTCTGCAATCCCATACAATCCTCGTTTTTGAATACATTTTTGTTATGAAAAGATACATTTTTCTAAACTTGACGTAAAAATAAAGGAATATTCCATTGAGGGATATTTTTAGATTAGACCATAATGACCGCGAAGAATGACCAACGTTGAATCAACTGCTTAGGGTGGCCACGTGACGTCACGAACACCGCACCCCGTCACGTGGTTCTTACCAGCCGGGAATCGATCCGCGGATACCCCACTCCGAGACCTAACCTCAACACCGCCTCCGACTCA
Organism: Melikaiella ostensackeni; assembly: GCA_032362435.1. Classification (NCBI taxonomy): domain Eukaryota; kingdom Metazoa; phylum Arthropoda; class Insecta; order Hymenoptera; family Cynipidae; genus Melikaiella; species Melikaiella ostensackeni. Next base: position 6,674 of record JAUMHM010040913.1, read on the forward strand.
AAGACCGTCTCCACATCTGACATTACATCCTTCTGGAAAGTTTCTGTGGTTCGTTGAAGTAGAAATGGGCGCTGGCTGGCCTTACCTCGTAAATTACTGAATTTTTTACACTTCTTAACGAATTAACCGTTTTGACCGTGAAAGTGGTGAATCGCTTTTTTCTCTACATTTAATGGGCCGCGAGCAAATGAATGACCATATAATGTACTTTTGTGTTGTTTTTCATTAATTGTAATGCAAATATGTTCTTGAAAAAAGTGAAACTATTATGTTCAGGTCGTTTTAAAGGAATATAACCTCTTTAACTGGAATTGATTTGCAAACAAACGTTTCTAGATAAGCTAGAATTCGACATTATCGACAGAAATAGACAGGTTGACACTGTCAAAAAATATACTTCGGAAATTCCGACAATTAGGGACAACATCTGACAACATACTTCACAGACAGATTTTTAATAAAAAAATCGGTCGCAAAATATTGAGAATTGGAAGCTATACAGTAGGAAAATGTTTGGAGATTATGTACCTTATGAACATGAAGGAGGTTATGTTTGTTCACAATTCAACACTTTTTCACTTTTTTCATAATCTAATAATATTTCATGTGATCTTCTTTACAAAATACACTCTTCCACTGAAATCAACTTTTTCAGGCCTAAAATAAATATCGCATTCTTCTTACTTTTTTAAAAACCCTGATTAGCCACATTTATTGTAAATACGATCATTTTGGAAAGAAATTTGGTTAATCTGGTATAACATGGTCACACTGCCCATCTGTACGTTGAAAGGACCACTTTTCAAAAATCATTCATTCAAACCACACTAAATGCAATCTTAAATCGAGCAAAAAATGAAACTTCTTGGAAAAACTGTCGACGTTGCGAAGAGGGACATTAAGTAGTTCATGAAAGTCCATCACTTATTTTTTTTGTACAATATGATTTGAATCAATTATTTATTTCAGGTTATAGTGATATAAAAATGTTTGTGTAATAATCATGCAACAGTTGTATGATAAATTCAACAAAATTTAATATAATAATGATAATACTACTTATCAGCTGTTTGTTTTCCCTTCGGCCATATTGAAATTACTAATAATTATCTACAAGCGTACGCGTTCACAGCTAAATCATTCCGTTAGCATCTAATAAATTCCGTTCACAGCATGAAGTTGGTTCGCTGAGATGCTCTTGTTTTTTATTTCTGTTACTTTAAATTCGTTTGTTTTATTATGTAAAGTTTAGAAATACATGAGAAAGTGTAAAATGAAATAATATTTAATTGAGAATATATGAAATTCTTTGGGATCAATTTCAAATCTTCGAAATTGTACAACAAAATGACATAGTAATATTTTTGGAATGAATATATTTTGCGTTTTATTTATTGCGACTATTCAATTTTCCTTTTCATTTAATAAGTTTCTCATTTTTTAATTCTTCAAGTACTTGGAATAAAGAAAAAGCCTAACCTTCTTGAATTCTGATATTAGTTTTAGAGAAAATAATTAAATTGCTAAAATCTATTACAATTACAATTTTTTAATTTCAAGAATGAGTGGAGTCTTCAAACTTCTTAGATCATTATAGAAAAATGTCACCATTATTTCAAGTATAATAAAATTTGTAAGACATTCCCCTTTTTAAATCTTTCGAAACTGTCAACTGAAAATTTTAAATCTTACTACTTGATCAGCTCTCAGCTTGCAACTTACAACATTAAGTTATTTCAAATTTGATATCAAACAACTGTGAGTTGAAAGCATGTATCGAAACACTGAAAATGGTTTGATTTCATTTTTAAATTTGAAAAATTGTATCGTTTGAAAAAAGTTATACTTTATAGTTTAGAAAATAATTGAAACCAATGTTTCGTTAAATAATAAATTTTAACCTGAAATTTCAATACTAAGGATTTGAAACTAAAAATGAATCAATTTCAAAACTTAAAAGTGAATCATTTTCAATTTGAAAGCCTTAAAAAATTGACAAATTTTGAATTTGAAGTGCTGGAAAATTGTACAATATCAAATTTATAGCCACTAAAATTTGAAATGCACATCTTTCAAAACGCAAACATTATAAATTTTCTGGTCTTGTAGAATGAAATGACGGTGTTCGTTTGATAAGTTTGGTAAAAAAGCGAGTAAAATTTTTTGCTGTTGAAAAGTTAGCCTTTATTTTTCAACATACTCTTCTTCGAGGGCTATACATTTAGTACAGTGAGATTTCAATTTTTTCATCCCTTCAGAAAAGTAAGATTTCTCGAGGTCTTTCAAACGGTCCTCTTATGAAGCATAATACGTTCCTGTTATAGTTTGCCCTTCTCCAAGTAATCAATGAGGATAATTCTTTGGGGATCCCAAACTGGTGGCCATCACCTTTCCAGCTGACAAAAACGTCTCACCTTCTCTGGCGCACTTTCACCAGGCAGTACCCACTGCTTTAACTGCTGCTTTGTCTCGAAATTATAGTGGTGGATCCAGGTTTCTTCCACAGTCACGAATCGACGCAAAAAGTCCTGCGGATTCCAATTAAATTTCGCCAAACACTGCGTTAAAACGTCTTTTCGGTTGCGCTTTTGATCGGGAGTCAGCAATCGCGGCACCCATCTTGCATACATCTTCTTAACCTCCAGTTTTTCGTGCAAGATGTTATAGACTCGTTCAGTAGAGATGCCTATAGCCTTAACAAACTGACGCACCTTGATTCGGAGATCTTCCATAACCATATGATGATTATTTTCTACCATATCCGATGTGGTGACCTCAATTGGCCATCCGGAGCGCGCTTCACCTTCAGTTGTAGTTCAGCCACGTTTAAATTCGTTCATCCGAAAATAAGCGGTTTTTAGCAAAGGAGCACACTCCTCGTGAACTTCGTCTGTCTCGGCTTTGATCTGCGCAGCCCTACAATTTTTTAAATAAAAATTTTTTATCACTGCACGGAACTCTTCTTTCTCAATTTTTCCGAAATTTACTGACTTGCGCATTTTAATCAAATTCCAAACGCAAACTAAGTGTCGGTTTTGGCTGAAGCTTGGTGGAGGTTAGTTCGAAGAGTGCTATTTCTTGGCCATATACTAAAAAGTTTATTTTGGCGCCATCTAGCGGGAAATTTATCTTACTTATCAAACGGCCCTCGTATGAAGAAAACTAACTAAACTAACTAACGAATAACTATTAACTAATGAATCAAAATAATTAACTAACTAAATAAACTAGATCAGATGATCGACAATTTTTCTTCCACCTCTCACACTTTACACACACTAGTCAACACCTTTCAGAACATCGAATGACATTACAAATATTCATTTTTTTTTCAAAATTATGAGTTTTATAATTAGGGCAATGGAAATTTGGCAGATTCTAAACGAAACTTGAAAAATTGTATACACACAGAATAGAAGTGGTTAAGGGTGAATATTTCTTAATTAGATATCTTCAAAATTGAAATGTTTAATTTCAAATCTATAAAACTGAAATAACGTTTAAAATTTGCGGCACAATATAAAATTGAAAATGCCGGAATGAAACATTCAAAATGATGCATACCTAAAATTTAACTATCTCACTATATAATGACTTTAAGTTTAAATCGTGCACACTTGCAGAATTCCGAAAAACTTCAAAAACTAAATATTTTTTGAGTAGCTTCATATTTTTCCAAGCCCCTTTCCAAATTACTGTGTGAGAAAATAAAAACAATCCGCCCTAAAAATAAAACCATGCAAAAAATAGGCATTCCATATTGAATTATTTTAAATTTGATAATGTTTTAAGTTGAAAATTTCAAACTCAATACCTCTCAAATTATTTTTTAATGTGGCAAAACTATACAATTCAAAATTGAAATCATAGTAATGTTATTTTGTATTTTTACATTGTAAGTTAACCATGCAATGTTTCCCGCGCGCTACAGCGCGCGTATAATATTGCTAGTATTAATTAATTAAGTAACGTGGTATTGAGATATTAGCAAATAATTATGTCAAGTATGTTACATAATTATCACAAATGCAATTAAAAATATTGCATGCTCTGTCCTATGTAATTATATAACCTTTCATGCTTCGAATCGGTAAATAAGGGCACTAGTAAATAAGTAGATAAGTGAATACCTGTAAGTAAGTGATTTTTATAAAGGCTGCATGGTTTCCATTATTCGGTTTTTCAAAATTCTTACCAAAGGAAATAATTATAATTCTTCCCAGCCCCCCTAAAAGGTTGGAACAACAAAATTTCGTGATAACCGCATATTAGGAAGCAACTGGTATTTCATAAAATGATCAATTTTTTATTATTTTATATTTTTGGGACAAAAAAAAATATTTTTTATAATTTTTTATATTTCTTATTTAAAAACAGTTATATTTGATGGATAGTACATATTCCACGTACAGTTAATCTCAAAATCCATCAAACTTTTATTATGTATTATAAAATCGACGAAAATAGACCCATTGTTAATTGCTACAAGCAAAAGATGTTTATGTTTTTGCGTTTTAGCTTCAATTGTAGAAAAAGCTGAATTTCTTATTTAATCCTAATGATCAATAGCTAATTTAATTCTTCGAAAGATTTTGTATAAGTCTATTTGATTGTTTTTAATAAAAAATGTATTTATAAATCGTACAATTATTATTGATAAAAACAAATTTTTTCTTTAATAATTTTAATTTACTAAAACACAACTAAACATAGTAGTAAAGAATCTTTAGAGGATTAAAATTAGAAGGAAAATTTACAATCATTTGAGTGAATTATTTTCTTTTGTGTAGGGGATGGATCAGTTTAATAACTATTGTGTGAAAAATAGATGGCGCTTGATGCGCCTGAAATAATGTAATGGAAATAGCGATGGACTTAGCACCATTTAGCTTTCCCTGGTATTATAAATTCAAGAAAGTACATTAATCGTTATAGTTATATCTACAATTATTAAATACTTGTTAAAATCCTATAATAACCGTAGAAAGTATGATTTTTGAAGAAAACTCAATTTCTTCAAAAGTGGACTTAGCACCGTTTAGCTTTCCCTGCTTCAACTTTGAAGTAGATTATACGTAGTTGTCTTCTTTAAGTTTGAAGACTGCATCACTGTCTGCTTGTAATCGTGATTGAAAACACAATTTTCAATTCAAAACGGCCAGAAAATAATGTTTACGTCAAAAAATTTGGTATTGGAAAAAGGAAAAAAATCATCCACTTCCAAGAAAATGGAGAAAGAAGCTGTCATTTTGCTGTAGAGCTGTCAACTTTGAATAGTGATTGAAATTCAATTCTCAATTTCGAAGAAAAAAATAAAATAAATAAAGAATACAAACAAAATTTTCGAGATACTTTACTATCGAATTGAGTAAAAAAAAGTTTGGTTAAAAAATATATTCATTTCAGAAAGAAAAACGGACAAAATTTTTGAAAAAATAATTCGAGTAACCATTTTGTCCGTATACGAAATTACCATTTTTTGTGTATCAAGATTAATGAAAATTAATTTCATGAAAGCTTATACCTGTATCAATTATATATATATATATATATACGAGTATATATATTTTTTTTTTTAAATAGAACAATATTCCTCTAATTATATTTTTCCAAGAAATAACGCATATATGAAGTGGCGAGCCCTAGAGACTCAACGCACTTGCTGTTACATACAAACAATAAAGACATTGCCAAGCAAGTGTGAATCAATCGCCGCTGACTAAGCCCCAGTTATTCTGTTATACGCGCTTTCAGTATTATACATAGTTACGAGAAAATTAATAAACAATTCTTTAGATTACTTCTTTCGCTCAGACACTTATTTTACCAATTAGAGTGAAGACACATAGGCCTACTTATAGCAAGGGAAAAAGTCCTTTGCATCTTAGGAGAAAAGGACAATAGCCGTTCTTGTTGTCTCAAAGCATTTCTCTCTCTCTTTTTCTCTCTCAAACGGATAGAAGGAGGGAAAGAGAGTTCTGGTCAAAAGTGACAGGATCAGCACGATCCGTCCTTCGGGGACGCAAGGAGTCTTGCGCAGCTTTACGCTGTTCCTTCCTATAAAAAGGTCCTGCGATACCATGTAGGGAGACTTCGATCTCGGTTTTCGACCCGCGAAGACTTCTCTCCCGCTTTTCGGGCCGGCGATAACACCGAGACGCTTGCCAAATGAAGTGATCTGCAAAATTAACCTGGGTGTTCTTATTCTAGGCGACAACGTTCGTATTCCGTCCACTTTCTATATACCTACGCGTGTACTGGTAATCTCAGTACACAGCAACCACCCACTCTCCACCTTCCCGCGTACTGGAACTTCCAGAACCCCACCAACTTTCCACCTCCCCGTGTGCTGGAACTCCAGAACGCCATCCACATTCTACCTTCCCGCTTCCTCGGACTCCAAGAACACCACCCACTCTCCACATCCCCGTGTGCTGGAACTCCAGAACGCCACCCAATCTCCACCTTTCTGCGTCCTGGAACTCCAAGAACGCCACCCACTTTCCACCTCCCCGTGGGCTCGAGCTCCAGAACGCCTCCCACATTCTACCTTTCCGCGTCCTGAAACTGCAAGAACGCCACCCATTTTTCACCTCCCCGTATGCGGGAACTGCAGAACGCCACCCAATTTCCACCTTTCCGCGTCCTGGAACTCCCAGAACGCCACCCACTTTCCACCTCCCCGTGTGCTAGAACTGCAGAACGCCACCCTCATTCACCTTTCCCGCGTCTTGGAACTCCCAGAACACCACCCACTTTTCACCTCCCCGTGCGCTAGAACTCAAGAACTCCACCCATTCTCCACCTTCCCGCGTCCTAGAACTCCAAGAACGCCACCCACCTTCCACCTCCCCGTGTGTTAGAACTTCAGAACTCCACCCACTCTCCACCTTCCCGCGTCCTGGAACTCCAAGAACGCCACCCATTTATTATTTCCCCGTGTGCTGGAGCTCCGGAGCGCCACCCAGAATACCACCCTTCTCGCGTCCTGGAACTCCCAGAACGCCACCCACTTTCCACCTCACCGTATACTGAAACACCAGAATACCACCCACTTTCCACCTCACCACTCGCTAGATCTCTCAACACGTAATCTCCGCCACCCACTTCCACCTCACCACGCGCTGGAACTCTTAGTACGTAGTCACCACCCACTTCCCACGTTGCAGCGTACAGGCACTCTCAGCACGCATTCAGCATCTACTTACCCTCTTCCTCTCACAAATGTCACTACGACCTCTTACACCCTAATCACCCAATAATTAGATTAAGTTAGATACACCGTACTCTATATCAATTCAATATGAATGGTAAAAGTTAAGTTAAAAGAAAAAACTAGATTCTCTAGCAGAAATAGATTGACATAAGTTTAATGCTACACAAACGCTATTTTTTATAGAAATCTATCTAAATGAAGTGATGTGAGAAAATATTTCTAAAATCTCGCACTCATTGTTATTGAAAACCTGATTGGCTTTCGAATGACTTGAAATTGCTCCATTCATTAAATTTGATATTTAAAAATAAAGTCCGCTGCTAACTTTCAATTTTTTACAATTTCCATTACACTCGACTCTCCATTTAACTCGCCTCGGTATACCACCTACCTAGAATTGCTGCCGGTTCGCATTCATGGATGAGGAGGTCCAAGATGCCGAGAGAGAGGATTGCCGCCTCCTCGCACTCGTTAAAACGGGGGTCCAAGGGGCCGAGAAGGGAGCGCGGAGCTCATCGAAGTTCAGTAGTTGCTTACATCGTAGAAATTCTTGGAAGAGCCTCACGGTCAAAGTAGGTCATATCCGAGAATCGAGTTAAAAGGAGGTTCCAGTGTAATTTCATTTGTGATCGTTATGGTGGTGAAATATTTCATTCTTGCAAATACAGATCTTAAATTATTTGCCTTCATAACAGAATGAAACTAAATTTCATTGAATAAAAAAAAATCATTGCCGTTAATTCTTTTATACAAAGGGGTTGATAATTTGAATTTTGAGTGTACAGTGTACACCAGATATCAAGATTTCAAAGCTTTCTAAAGATTTCACAAAATTTTAAAAGTTTTCAGAAGATATCTTTGGGTTTCAAAAAGTTTTAAAAAAAATTGAAGTTTTCGAAACATTTTGAAATATTTCGAAGTATTCCTGAATATTTAAAGTGATTTCAAGAGATTTTGAGGAATTTCAAAGGATTTCAAGGCATTTTAGATCAATTCAAGAGATCACAAATAATGTTATGAGATTTCAAGGGATTTAAAATTACTTCAAGCGATTTCCAATAACACAGCCCCACAAAAAAAATGTTTCCTGAATTCCGAGCTTAGCCACCGTACTTATACGTTTTTGATGCCGCTGAATCCGATTCCGGGGTCAGTTTGACCCCATCAGGTCAGGATCAAGGTCAGTTGAAGGTCAAAATGAAAAAAACCATTGGATCAGAGAAAACCTCTACTCTCAGACGTTTTTGGGGTCGCTGAATCCACATCCGGGGTCAGTTTGACCCCATCAGTTCACGATCAAGGTCAGTTGAAGGTCAAAAAGAAAAAACTCATTGGATCGGAGAAAACCTTTACTCTTTGACGTTTTTGGGGTCGCTGAATCCGAATCCGGGGTGAGTTTAACCTCATCAGGTCAGGATCTAGGTCACTTGAAGGTCAAAATGAAAAAACCTATTGGATCGGAGAAAACCTCTACTCTCAAACGTTTTTGGGGTCGCTGAATCCAAATCCAGGGTCAGTTTGACCCCATCAGTTCAGGATCAAGGTCAGTTGAAGGTCAAAAAGAAAAAACTCATTGGATCGGGGAAAACCTTTACTCTGTGACGTTTTTGGGGTCGCTGAATCCGAATCCGGGGTCAGTTTGACCTCATCAGGTCAGG
>JAUMHM010040950.1:0-15541 GCA_032362435.1 Melikaiella ostensackeni
TTAGAGAATTATTAAATTATTACATCTTGCATGGTCACAAAAGTGAAATAAATTTAAATTCTAACGTAAAAATAGCTTAAACGTAGGTCTACGTATTTAAAATTTATTAATAAATGAACCGGAGCGATAAACGATGTCGCTTGTGAAGAGGTTCGAGGTTATGGTATACATACGTTACACGCGTGCGAATGGAAGAGGGTGTTTGGTACACTGAATTTATTTTTTTTTAAAGAAAATTTTCTCAACGCCGGATGAAACATAGTATGTTTGAAATTCGCGCGTTTGACTTAGTTTTTTAGGCTGTAATTCCACGAACACTTGTACTAAATTCGAAAAAGGATAATTCCTTTTCGGTAAATAAGCTAATATTTATTGAAACGATTTTGAAAATTTTCTATCGTCACTCGGGCTAGATTTTCGCCCAAAAAATGAACGCATTTAAACATAGGTATAAAGAGAAAAGCATCGCGTGGCTTTAATACGTATTCGTTACACTTCAACGGGCGCGGCCAAATTACATTTTCTGCTTGAAAACTAAGAAAAACAAAATGTACCTGGAGATATCTCGTTCAAGAATCCATTGGAATTATAGCTAGAGAGAAATTTCAATAATGTTTGCGTTGAGAGAAAAAATCCAGGAGGACATCGGAAGGACATTCAATATGTCGGCGTCTCCCGCCAAATAATGTGTGTCCTGATACCAAAATCGTCTCGTAAATACATGGCCAAAAATCCTCAATTAAAATGGTTTGGTAAAAATTGTTGATTGCTCCTTTAAAAATTATTTCCAGAAATCCATGGTTGGTGCTTTAGATTGGTGCTTTGAATTTTTAGATTCCATGTGCCTCAAAACGACGCCGATCACATCGGGGTCACTAATTGTAGGTCGCATTCAGATAATTGTTAAAACCATTTATGGAGTCATATCACATAACAACCTACATAGAACTACGCAGTGACTCCCTCTCTAGGATATTCTGAAGTATTAACGCGAACCAACGTCTTTGAAATTTCGACTTTTGTCCAGCTTTTTCGAAATTCCGACCACTGTGCGCTTTCACATTTAGGAAGACATACTATTCTTTCTGTCCTTTTAATTATTATTTGATTTTCGTTGTGTACCATATAATCTCAATCTCTTACTAGAATTCTCTTTTTCTAGGAGGCACAGTCCTTGATCAAAAATCAGGCGCTTGAAATAATACTTCTCAGTCCAAAGGAGACCACTACATAGACCAGGTGACGCAGTAAACCCTATCTCTACTGGCCTGTGATTTCTTCTGATGTTCACAAGATAAGACTTTACCAATTCTCATACAATAGAAAATAAAATCAAAGACTGATTGCCTCAGGATTCTCTTGGGAATCTCTATTATTATAGGTTTATAATCTCATTGCCAATCATGCAACATTTCTCCAAAAATTTTTCAGGAATGAAAATACATTTCGCGCCTCGGAAATCACTCTCTGTAAATAGCTAAGCAACTTGTGTCGCACGGCAAGGACCAATGTCGAAGACAAAATCCTTTTCTGAACCAGAGGAAGGAATAAATTCCTAGTCTGCTCCTAAAGGGCTATCTTCTTTATAGAAGAGTTTTGTCAGAGCTGATAGAGAATCACTTTTGTCGTATTGTGACGTGATTCGTTGAGAATCGTTTCAACATTCTCAAGTTGACAAGTAGCTAATACATTATTTTATCGATTAGAACAAAAAATGCATGATTAATTTTATAGTCAATTAATATAAATGGATATTTTTGAAGCTAGTCAGATCGCTCATTAGTGAGACATGAATTTTGGGGTATATCCTTAAGTGGGACACAAAAGAAGCCAATAGTGGTACAAGGAAAATCCAATGGGGTTTATAAGAATAAAATGGTACAATTTACTAACAATTAAAGGATACATTGAAAAACAGGAATAGATCATTATAAATCATAAGAAATTTATTTTTCTTTATTTTTTAATAAAATTCATATCAACATGTTAACATTTTGCTTAAAAAAATAACTTTTTATTTCTCATCTTCTAAATAACTTTAAAACACTATAAATAAATAAATGTCCCAATAACTTAAATTGTTATAATTTTCGTTTTTCAGAGAAGGTATTAGATTTGTGTAAAATTTGACCCCCCCCCCCCGTTTTTGTCAAATGTTCACGTTTTGAGACCCCCTGAACCCGAAAAACATGTTTCTACGAATATATCTGTCTGCCTGTGTGTGTGTGTGTGTGTGTGTGTGTGTGTAGATTTTTAGTTGGTGAGCACGATAACTTTCGAAAGAATTGACCGATTGAATTGGCTTTTGGCGTACACCTTTAGTGTCCTAAAATAAAGGCCAAGTTAGTTAGCCAGCCATTTTGGACAGAAATTCAAAGAGCTAGAGCATTCAAAAAATGTTTGAAACTACTTTTTTTTAATTTACAAATACTATGTACAGGAATTTTTAGTACTTGAAAAGAAAAACAATTTATCCTCATGATTTCTTTCGATAGAAAGAAAATTGTGAAAGTTGTAGCATTTACAAAATTAAAAAAGAGAAACGAAAATGAAAATTTGAAGCCAAACAATGCACGATAAGAAAAAAAAGTCAGGATAAGAAAAACTTTCTTTCTTGAAAGCCCTACAAGATTGTCATAACAGCTTTTTGGATTCTCTCTAAAAATAAAAAATTCAAATTTTGAGCCAAATAACGCGGAATCTGAAAGAAAGTTGAGATGTCAAAATTGTTGCTTTTATGAAGACCTGTAAACTTGCCTGTAAACATTTTTTGGTAAGAGGCATAGTTTGTTTTGCAATTATAGAAAATAGTATTGGAATATTTTTATTTCAATTTTTGTTAAACGGCGCGAGATAAAAAAAATCGTCAAAAAAGTAGAATTTGTGCTTTTAAAAGGTCAAATAAAATTGCTGTTGAACATTTCTTTACAGGACCAATCGTAAATCATTAGGATAATTTTTCAATCATCTTTTTAATCATTTTTTTGTATATATTACACGATGAGCGCAGAAAATCGAATGCAAAGCGCGAATATTATGATGAGAATGTATTCCTCAAGGCCGATAGAGCCTTAAGTGAATAAATTTCCTTCCTCATTCGAAATTAAAAATAAATTTGGTAATTTGTACATGAAGAACATATAAACTGTTCTCTCTCAAATTTAAGGCATTTGGAAACCTTATGTTTTGCATCAAATAAAATATTACAAATAAAATACCTATTTAAAATCCCTTGAAATTCCCCAAAATATTCGGCAATGCTATGGAACACCAGTAAATCTATTGAAATTCTACAAAATCCTCTGAAATCCGTGAATATACTTTGGAATCTTTTGAAATCTCTTTCAAATCTGAGGCATTTGAAGACCTTATATTTTGCATAAGATAAAATATTACAAGTCTTAAACTCCTTTCTTCACATTTCACGACACTTAGGTTCATTTATGACAAGTGGATAACAGGTCGTGATTTGACTGGATTATCTTTACTGAAAAGTTTATTTACATTTTCTGTAATTTGTAATTTTATAAACTAATGTCCATTTATGAGATTAAATTTATAAAAAACTTTTTGTTTCGATCTACGCATTTGCAGTATAACTTTACGTTTTAAGTTGAGATACCTCTGAAAACTTAAAAATTTAGTTACATCCCTTTTTAACGATCTAATAACTTTTTGCAACGAAAAAAAAATATATAAAAGTGCATGAACGACTGTTCCGATAATTTAATTATTATTTCTTGAAATTAATTATAAAATATAATTGTAATTTCATAAACCTAAAGCATTTATTCTTATTTCAGACGCACTCCGTTTCAAAGTGAAAAAGGATCAGGGAGCCAAGCCAAGTCCAGCGGATAGGGCATTAAGAATGCGAAAGGTCTGGAAGCACATGTCCGACAAATTATGCGACGTAAAAGAAAAAAGAAACTGAAATCAAAGATTATAAACAAATATATTATTAGGGATTTATTTTGCGTACATATGAGCAAATCACATTTTCTCATTTCGACAATAGTTATCTTGACTTCAAAATTGTAAAAAGTTGTTCAGAATGTGGGAAATTTGGTTTTTTTATTATATATTCTTTATATATTATTATATGTTACGCATTATCTTTTCAGAAGTACTAAACATATCAAAAATTAGCGATCATTTTTCCTCTCATAGAAACAAATGTTCTAATTTTCAGCATTTTAGAAGAAATTCAACGAGTGCTGGAAATTATATTTAAGAAAAATTGTTTCACTTCACTCTAATGAGAAAATTATATGAGTATGTGGCAGAAAGATTGTACGGCGTAAACAAAAACAGAAATCAAAAGTTGAAAATAAACATACTATTATAGATGTGCTGTACCGTTCCGCCAATCCAAAAATTCATCAAGCCTTTATTTGAGGTTTATTTGGGTTAGAATTGTTTATTCACGAAAGTTATTTGAATTTTTGTTTTATGTTTCTGTTATAGGCGAATGCTTGAATTTTTATTCGACCCTCATGATCAATAACTGTTTTTATTCCTCACAAGATTTTTTATAACTATTTAGTCAAATTATATATTTTTTAAAATTTTATTTAGAAATTATTCTAATTACAAGTTTTATAAATGAATGTTGTCCTAAATAAATGTTTAGAATGTGCAAATGTAGCTAAAAGTGAGTTGAGTTGACTGAGATTCCAATACTCTGTGAGAATATTTTTTAAGTGCTTTAATAATTCCTCAAGGGTATACACTTCTCTATCCAACAATTATAAGCGCTTCCAGAAATTCTGGATCTATTTATCAAAAACAAGCGCTGTCGACCTCTGCTTGGAATCAAGTTACGAGAATGAATACAATCTCTAATGAATCGGCTCACAGGAATATTTTCACGATCAAAATTTTCAGTTTTTCTGCTAATGCGTATCTTTTTATGACGACCCTTGATCCTTGATCTCTGATGTAGCCTGTGGTGATGGAGGAAATTTTCTTGTTGTACCATGATCTCTGCGTCCACCGTCTGCGAATCCGTGACAATCTGCTATGTCACTTGCTTCCTGGTTCAAAAACCACGGCAGAAATTTTTGAGGAGGTGTTCAGGGCTCCTTTTCCAGTCCTCGACGTCCTTTCTTCGCAGCTCGTTTCCTCAAAACTTCCTCTGAGCTACGTTCGATTTTCCACAAACAAACAAAAATTTTCTGTGACGGGCGCGGATTCTCGGCGAAAAAATTTAAAATATTTGAATTTTTTATTTTATTCAAATTAAATTTATAAGGTCTATAATCAAGTTGAGAAAATTTTCCACTCATTCTGGGCTCATACTTGACGAACCTAACGATGAAAGAAGATGAACGAATCCAATGATGAGACTTCCTTCGTTTATTTGAAGAATTTGAAATTATCAGTAGCAAATTAAATAAAATTGATAATAATTATGAAGGTGAAAGTCATTAATGAAGCAAAATTTCTGGATAAAATATTATTTATATCCTCAATATAAATGGATGGAAATTGTTCAAGTCCAACTTCACAAATTTAATTTGAAGACAACGAAGACAAGGATTCCGCGTGGCGAGTCAGTCAAAATCTGAATCAAAAAATCGATGCTGCTCGCGGGCTTCCTACCCGCGCAGCACTCAGCGGATCGCCCGCGCGATCCTACTCTCAGTCCCACTCATTCATCCAACCAATCAAAACCCTGAGTTTCGCCCATTCTGAGCGGAGCATGATCTAACCCTTATATCAATCCATGACGCAAAGCCGACCTAGTTTAGCTGCTAAAAAAGTCTCATCAAACACGTTTCTTCAGTTGAGGCTCAAATTTCATTTCATGCTTCACTATCAAAAGCGCTAAATAACTGGGGTCAATAAAAATTCGTTACTTTTTACAATTTCCAACCCTAATTAAAAATTCACTTCGATTTAGACCTAAGCTAATTATTAAATAATGCCTCTTCTATTTAAATTAAGTATTTTTACATAAAGTCTCAAAGGCGTATTTTTAAAGTACAAATAACCCTTGCATGAAACCCTCTCATAACATTGTCCAATTTACGTTCTTTCATCCTCATTGCATATTTCAATTTGAGCTGAAAACAAAACATGGAAAGAAACAATATTTGTCCTGAGGTTTCGAGAGGCGATGCCTCTTGCGGCGAGTAATCCTATCAACCATCATTTGCAAATTCTTACAGCACATTCGCTGGGGCAAGAAATGTAATATTTTATAAGATTTAGTGTGACATCTCAGATATTCTAGTTCAATATACAAATTTTTTTCAAGCCTAATGTCTCAAACGATACTAAATATTACGTGTTAATATCAACAAATTTGGTGGTACCATATAAAACTTTTAAAATCTTGGTTTAAACATCTATGTTTCCTCTATGTATAATCTAACTGTAAGAAACTTTGAGGTCATCTTTATCACAACAGAGTGATATGCTAAAATATCTCTACTTATCTAAAGCACTGAAATGAAGTATTATGATTAATAAAATGAATTCACAAATATCAAAATTTAATGCAAAAGATAAGTGAACATTAAGCTGTACATAAAACTATAATAATAATAATAATAATATTATTATTATTAATTATACTGAATGAAAGACTGAGGATATCAAAATCGGTTAGCATTAGTGCTTGAACAGTTGTATATGTTGTAACAGTTGAAATAGTTAGCATATGAACAGTTGACTGTTATAGATGGAGAATAGTCATGTTCACCAAATTCTTTTTCATCATCGTTCTGCTTCATGTTTAACCTTATGAAATGATGCATTTATTGCTTGGACTATGAAACTTCGAAATTAAAATTTTGATATGTGCATTTGTTGAATTTTTTATTTTTTTATTATTTCAAGGTCTTCTAAACTTACAAAATTTTGTTCAGGATCCTTTTTGAATGTGAGTTCAAATAAGACTTTACTTGCAGGATAACTGGTTAGGGCTACGAAAATAAAATAACAATAACTTAATGGTTAGTGATTAAGTAATATGTTTTGCATTGAACTATAATCCATACATGCATTATCTCCATTATTATCTAAAGCGACACAATTTCACACAAAATTTACACGAACTGCACAAAAACTCCTCATTCTCGTCCTCTTCTTCTTCTGCCTTTTATTTTAGTATATAAACCTACTGTCATGAATAAACAATCATTCATGTTGCAGCAGTAGTAGTGTCAAAATGACTTCCACATGTTCCAACTGTCCATAAACTCATTTACAGCTCGACAATTTGAAATGGCATAAGAAATAATCAGGCGTATCAAAGAATCCTACGTAAAATGAGAAGAACGTGGACCAAATTGCGAAGGCACGTGAAGTTATAGGGATAATTTAAGACGGCAACAAACAAATTGATGAGGCTGGTGGAAAAGGTTGACAGAAGCATTGAATTTTGAAACGTGACAGGAAAAAAGGTATTCGAAAGACAAGTAAACAACGATCCCCTTCATTAAAAAAACTAGTGAGAACTCCTCAGAATAGTTCATTGTATCATTATCAATGTTTTATTCAATATTCTTGCATCTGATTTTGATATTTCTGAATTTACTTTATCAATCATAGTTCTTTATTCCTGTGCTTCAGATAGAGAGATTGACATTCTCTAATAATATTTCTAGTAGCTGATATTATTACTTTAACTGATAGTTCATTCTTTCCAACTGTTGAATTAAGAATCGTAATATTGGATTGAACGTTTTTAGTAGTTCGTTTTGAAATACTAATAAAATAGAACCAATATTGTAGTAATTAAAAAAATTCCGTAAGCTCATCGCAACTTTTGAAGATTCCAACAGTTGCCTCAGACTTATAATTATTTAATACTTCAACTTCTTTTATTCACTCCTCCCGCACATATTCGAATAGTTTATCGAACTTGATCAAAGTTGATTCCTGTGATACCAATTTATTATTACCAAATTATATCCAAATTATTATACCATATTATTATTATTATTGTTATTATTATCATTGTTATTGTACTAGATTTGTGTATCCCTAAATGTTGATTTATTATACATAGAGAAAAAATGGATGTTCAAAACTAAATTTTGAAAGTGTAAGATAGTATCACTATACGTGTCAATATTAGTACATAATATTTAGCATCACTTGAGACATGAGGTTTGAAAAATATTTGTATGTTAAGCTGAAATATCTAAGATGTTGGCTCAAACTTCCAAGATAGCATACTTCTTGTCCGAGCGCATGTGCAGAAAAATGTGAGACCTCTCTCAGTTACTTGATAGAGCTTATAGGTGTTTTTTTCTTTAATAAAGATGTATTTTTCCGAAAGTATATACTATATAATATATTTTTTATTCACATGATAAAACTCAATTTATCATATGTACATAAGATTGGCGAATTTTAAGTTTTCTCACTGCTTTAGTCTCCAAACTTCAGAAATGTTCCGGTACATTAGATTACATACTTTATTAATAAAATGATTAATGCCAAAGGAATTTATAACTTAAGTAATATAATACCCACTCCATAAGAATTACGCAATACAATAATGGGCTCGGATAGTCACATTATTTCATACCGATATATTTTTGATTTATATGATGATAATTATATTGTAGTTCATCAGCTTCATAACAAACTGTTTCAATCTAGCATAGACATGAACCCTTTTATTGGCATATGAAATAGAACCATGTGGGTGAACGTCAGTAACAGGAAACTTGGAAAGAAATAAATTCAAATCAAATTTTCTGAAATAAATTCGGACTCTTTATTTATGACCTACAGAAATATAATAAGTACTGTATCCTCTATTAAACCTCATTTTAGAAATTTGTTTAAAAAAAATCAATGATTAGAGATTTGATTTTTTCCTAATGAATATTCAGTTTTTAAGAATAAGCATGAACATCCGTCACAATCATGAAGATTGTTAAGGCTCTCCATTTTAGATATTGATTATTCTTGTTATTGAAATCAACGTCATTTTTTGTCTCAGCATAAGTAGATTGATTACATGTTTCCTCGATAATGTTCGACTTAAAACGTGTTGGTATTATTTGATCTTGTTCTTCAGATTGTATGTGCTTCAAGCCATGAAAAGTAACAAGCAAACCATACTCGTACTTGCATTCATCTGTTGAAATATCTTTCATCCCAAATGAAAAATTCGTACCAACATAATTCAAATCGTCATTGAAATGTGAATATGAACTGTGTACTTCTGCGTACATCATGCATAGCTGTGTAGAGAGTTGCCGTCACTGACCAGAGGAATGAGTAGCCGAACTGCATCCATGACGGCAATTTTTTTTCAGTTTTTCAAGATTTTTTCTTTATCGAATTCAAAAAGTCTGGAGTACTCATTGTGATAAATTAGGATAGCTGTGTAAAAAGTTGAGCAATGGTTGACCGAAGACATTATAAGAAATCAAATAGACATTATTCTAAACTTCAAACAGTGTAAAAAGCACTACAGATTTTTAATCTCTAGTATGTTCAAAGTCAAGTTAAAAAAAAATTACTTTCGAATAAAGGTTGATTATACGAGCTCTATCGATATAGTAAAAACATGTTTGTGAATTATGCAAATCCAGAATCGTGTAGAAACTCTTGATGTTGAATGAACATATTTATTGTAATACGGTAAACTCTGGAACTCAACACTAATGTCTTCTATCTCACACGAACACATGTACAACTACGTGCTCGAGTCAGAATCCGTCTCGTAAAAAGTGAACAAAATTATGACCCAGGCTTCATCTTCATTTTTTTTAAAGGTTGATTTAGAATCAATTTTTTCAGATTATTCCATTTATCAAATTAGAGCAAGGCAATAATCCAAAACAATAACGCATTTCTATATGTTGCTTTCTTCCTCTTTGTATACTACCTGTATATTCAAATAAGAATATAGATTTCTTGGTAAATCCAGTTAATCATTAATACCTCAATCAGAAGTAATCTAAATACTATTCACAGACTTCGAAACTACCCATATTTACGCCTCATCAGAAACAAATGTACAATAGATGTACAACAAAAAAAGAGGGAGAAAAAAAGGAGTCAACCATACCACACTTAAACTTTCTCATCAGGGGTAATTTATAGAAAAACTTCAGTTATAAATAATGAAATCTATATAAATTAAATTCAAATATTGCCTAGAAATGAAATTAAGGAATTTAATACCAAATGTTGTTTGATCAATTCTTCTATTTTCTTATTAATTTCAAAAAAATTTAATATTAAAACAAAATCTACTTTTTTGGGTGAATTTGGTTGTACTTGAATAGAAAACACCAGAAAGTTCTATGTATCGGTGCATGGCAGACTTTTCCAACCAAACTCAACATAGATTTCTTGAATTTATTGGTAGCTTCATCAGAAGTTTCTTTGTTTCTTTTATTATTAAAAACAAAACATACTTTCCTGTTAATATCAAATATATATTTTGGACAAACAGATGAATCTTTCAGTTTATTGATAAATATTTCTGTGATGCATCCAATCTCACTTTTTTACTAACTGAATAAAATTGATTGGTATTTTTTATCGGTCCTACGATCACATCCATCAAACTCTATCAATTTTTATCAATTTTACTGAAATGCAGAATAGCAAAAACAGAAAAATCAGAATAGAAAAAAAATTAACTTCCTATGTAGAAAATCCAAAAAATATAATCCAATGTCTTGTAATAATTTACGACAACACTAATTGAAAAAGTATTCCAATTATGTCAGTAATATAGTAAAGAATTGAAATGTTTGATCAGTTAGTGTTGTTGTGGTAAATTGTTACGAAACATTAGATTACAATTTTTGGATTTTGTATGCAGAAAAACAATTTTCTATCTATTCTGACTCTTCCGTTTTTGATATTATGGATTTCAGTGGAATTGATATAAGCTGGAGGTTTGTGATGGGTGTGATTGTAGGAACGATGAAAAATATTGAAGAATTTTCTTCAATTATTAAAAAATTTAGATTGGTTGCATTACAGAAATATTTATTGATAAACTGCAAGGTTCATGTGTTTTTCCAAAAAAGATATCCAATATTGACAAGGAAGTATGTTTTGATTCTAACAATAATTGAAATAAAGAAACTTTTAATAAGACTATCAATAAGTTTGAGAAATCTATCTTCAATTTGGTTTAAAGAGTTTGCTATGCACAGATACAAATAAACTTATGGTGTTTTCTATTTTGGTACAAAAAATTTTCCCATGAAAGTCGATTCCATTTCAATCTTAAAGGTTTTTGACATTAAAAAAAAAATGAGAAAAATTGATCGAACAACATTTGACACTAAGTTCTTTACTTTCATTTTCAGATAATGTTAGAATTTAATTAATATGGGTTTTATTATTTATAACTGTAGTTTGCCATAAATTTTCCCTGATGAGAAAGTCTCGAAATTGTTTTCTAGACATGTTGATCCTAACAGTATAAAAAAGACGAAAAAAGGAATAAGTGGGAGGTTGGTATTCTCCCTCTTTTTGTTTTTTTTTTTTGTATATTTATCGTACATTTGTTTCTAATGAGTCGTAAAAGTGAGTAGTTTTGAAGTCCATTTTTGATTTGTAACATAGACGAAATACGTCGTACAGAAAACACGTGGCTAACTGAGACCCAATCTCTCCTCGAGTGGTGGAAAGGCGGTAACTCGGCAGCACTTTTTTGGGGTATTTCTTCCTGAGCGGTTGCCTTTGAATTTTCATTCAAATTTTCCAAAATACTTATAACTTGAAATTGATAGTTACTTGAATTGTTTACAAGGCATTTTTTCTAATTGATACATCCGAAAAATAAAGAGACTTTCAGATAAAAAATTCGGAATATTTATTGTTTTTCCTACAGATCAGAAGTGGGATTGCCCACACGCAGTAGGTTATAGCACAGTTGCAGCTCCAGGTGAAATAGTATAAGGAGCAGAGATACAAATATCACTCGACCTGCGGACGTTTTGACCGGAACCGTCAGTTCGGGTTCAAGACGACCAAACAACAACCATTTCCTAAATGAGAAATTCTTACCGGAGCTTGATCAATGAACAAGAAATCTATCAGCAATAAAATGGATAGAGAAAGTCAATGATTGTGTTCTGGTGTACGATTGGGATGATAAGGTTGAACCTTATTAGCCTAAGTGTAAATTAGGAAGTGACGCCAAACTA
Source organism: Melikaiella ostensackeni (assembly GCA_032362435.1). Classification (NCBI taxonomy): domain Eukaryota; kingdom Metazoa; phylum Arthropoda; class Insecta; order Hymenoptera; family Cynipidae; genus Melikaiella; species Melikaiella ostensackeni. The sequence goes on from JAUMHM010040950.1 coordinate 12,147, forward strand.
TGTTATAACGGACTGAAAGATTCCTCTTTGAAGTGGGAATTATTTTCACATAAACATAATGAAACATTTTCCTACAGAGAGAAGTTTTTGTCGACTGTTTAATGATGCAGCTGCTTACAAAAGTAAGCCCGGACAAGATTTTTAAGGGTATTGTTTTATTGGATTGCGTGAAATTAACAAATTGAAATTAAATATTCCTGAAAATCAAGTAGTCGATCTTATTGCGCATGATATTCATGACGAGGCCACTCGAACTGCGATAACAAAAGTCAAAATAAGCACGATCGCAGAACTTAATGAAGTGCTTCGCATTGTCCCTACGCCCGGTACAAACAGAGAAAATAGAGAGAGCAAAGAACCAAAAGATTCCACAACAGCCGGTCGAGAAAACCGCAATGTTAAAACGCTAGTTTGTCACACGTGCAAGGAGCTGACTCACTCCAAGCGCGATTTTTCAGACGTAGTAGATGAGAAGTCCCGTATTGCTAGTACTGATAAATATGGCAAATATTATATAACATGTTCATACTGTAAAAGAACCGGTTATGTAGAAGAAAAGTGTTACAAGAAACGCAATGAACAAGCAACAGCGAAAGAAAGATGACTAGAGCTTGCACGTCGGGCGTGAGCGTTCCATCATGTTCGAATATAGAAAATCAAAAAACCATATTGCGTATATACAGGGTGTTTCTTTTATCTTGAGACATCGAAATATCTCAAGAAATGAGCATCTAACGAAAAAATGTCTCTGATAAAAACTTTTTATTTTCGAGGGGGAAAAGCGACCCCGCAAAAATTTACCTCACCCCCAACCCCTGGGGCGGGAGGGTGGTTAACTTCAAAATTTCAAATGGGAACTTATTTTTCTTATTGGATATTCAGATTCTCTGTTGGAAAATACGTCAGTTTTGTTCAAAGTTTTTTTTTCGATTCCTGCCAGATGGCGATGCACTTGCGGGTTGAAGTCGCAGATTTGGAATGCGGGAGTCGCATCCACATTCCACCCCTGGTGAACAAGCCTCGGTTGCACCTATGCCTGCACGACTTCAATCCGTAAATACGTCGCCATCTGGCGTGAATAAAAAAAAAATTTCAAATAAAACTTACGTATTTTTTAATGGAGAATCTGGATCTGCAAAAAAATATAGGTCTTATAACTATCGGAACATCGACGTGGGCAACGCTTCTTATTTTTTTTTTCAAATCCAGTTACCTAGTTTTTGCAGAAATATCAATCCTCTTCACAAGTAGGCTTAGCCCATAAAGTTGGACTTTTTTATTTAAGATCTTCAATATTTTACCTTTTATGCCAATGTTGATTCAAAAGTCTAAAAACATGAATCATGTAGTGGCCTATCACAGTAGAAAAACGTCACCAGAGGAACAAAGATACCATTCGTACGACTTGGAAAATCTCACAGTGGTGGAGGCGTTAAAAAAGTTTCGGGTGTATGTATTAGGTATCGAGCCCACTGTGGTGTGTAATTGTAGCACTATCGTATTTTTTGAATTGAACATAATATCGCATGACTTTAGGGGGTAGTAAATTCTGCCAAAAACTTTATGTCATCGTTTGAACAATTAACTATTGTTGACTTTCAAATTTGCTTCAAATTGAGTATGGATCGTGTACATCTTTTTTGGCGTACTATTAAGTAAATCATAGAAGTCAAAATGAAATTTAAATTATGAAAGTATATTTATTATTGTATTCTTCATATTTTCACTATCTGTGAAATACCCTCATTAAATACCTGCAGAAAAGAAGAGGATCATGGTAAAGCCATTATCAAACAAAGCTAAAGGATATCAAACGTCTGGAAGCAAAGAACATAAAACAATTATTGGACAAAAATATTGAGCACTTCATCACGGCGAATTCATTTAACTTTTCTCTGCGATTTTAAATTTTGACATCTTTTCTCCGGGAGAACGCATCAAAATGGACGAAAAACTAAGATTTCTTGCGTGGCTTAACAATTTTTAAACATTTAAGAGTAGTGAATGACGCTGTTGAAAGAGGTATCAATGTTACATCCCAAGTAAAGGCGAGGGTAGTTTGGAAATATGAGAAAGAGAGAGACCAGTGTTACGAATTACGTCAGGTTGGTGAAGTCGGACTAATTATTTGTTGTGTGTATGTTGTCACTAACAATCCTATGCGCATTGTGTCAAAATAGTGTTTGAAATAAATAAGTTGCAGTTCAGATTTTCTAACGTTTATTGAAGACAAAGAATAGATAATTAGTTAATTAATACATCAAAAACTTACAACTACCTTCCTGTTCCAGGAAAGGCACGAGAGATTGGCTTGTCGATTGTATCCCCGATACCTTAAGAACAGCGACGGAATTCTCCCGGGTCTTTGTTTTATTGGATTTGTGTTATACGAGATGATCGGAATCAAATTCAATCATGAGTTTTTCCGCGAACGTTCAACAAGCGGACTTTATCCGGAAAGTGACTCGTACGACAACTGAAAGTATCAGCCGAAGGGACTTTGTGCAAAACTCAATGCATCGTTAACTATTTCTCGGTAAGATCAGAGTACGCGACTTATTTCGAGCGGTTCTTCGTCAAGGTTCTTTAGCAATTCTTCACAATGATGTAAAAATTGCGGCTTAGTCAAAGCGGTTCGTACTTCGTTAATTAAGTTGACAGCGTATCTGTTCAAAAACGAAGACGGTCATTGCGAAAATGATCTGGACTTTTATAGTAAATTCATCTTCTTAGTTTTGGCACATCTGAGAGGTGTGACGTTCTCGAGAGAAACTGGTAATGGTCACGCACAGGGCGAAATGATAGCCTCGACATTGAACACCCCTAGTTTCCCTAGATCGGCGCGTGTGATGATATTATTACCAAACTATGAGCGGATCATGAGATGCTCTGACATTTCACTCTAATAATTACCTAAACAAGTTCTCCTGCTGACCCGTATTATTGATTCCCGCTTTCTGCATACTGAATACCTTCCATCGATATTGGATATCGATAGATAATCAATTTCACTGCCCTTCTCTTGCTCTTTTATAGTCTAGTTCCTCATCGTAGATAATGGATGCAGACACGTTTAGTACGTGTTCGCATCCATTTAATTACATAAGCCTTCTTTATTTATTTAAAAATTTAATTCAATTCATAGTTTCTCTTTTAGTCGATATGTAATTTAGTTCTTTCCCCACAGATGGGTGTCACGCTTAGTCTTATGTTAATTATACTGTTTGAATGGTAATGAGTCGCTAATTAGCTCACGTTTACTGCCTTATTGACAGTAGCCGATTAATCGCTGGTTGGATAAGGTAATAGTTGCGGTTCACCATATACAGGGTTCGATTGAAAAGTAATGAGCCTTATTTTTTTTAAGCAGTTTTATTAAACCTTTTGGCTTATAC
>JAUMHM010040959.1:0-15541 GCA_032362435.1 Melikaiella ostensackeni
CACACACACACACACACACACACACACACACACACACACACACACACACACACACACACACGCACACACACACACACATTTATGCCTCTTAGATGTCCGATATATCTGGCAACGTCGCAACTCGACATATCGAGTGCGCGCCAACTATTCCAACCTTTCCTGTTATCGCATAGCACGTGCTCGAATTATTTCACTGTTCGTCTAATAACGTACTCTCTCCCTCTCTCGCCGTGCGGCGTTGCCAAGCGTTTCATATTGCAGCTCGAATGTCAAAAAATAATATACTGTCGTATCGAATATTTCGTGAACTGAAAACAACAATCTATCGAAATTTTGACAGTTGCTTCCTTTTGGTATAAACTCAACATATTAAATCACAGTTTCATTTACATAACATGATTTTCCGACTAGTTGGAAAGTTTATTAGACATTAATTACATTTTCTTTTACCGTATTCTTCTCTAGCATTGAATGAGGTTGAGATTGGAATGTTGCGGCAACTTTACATTGATGCCATTCATGTACACACAACTATTATCTAGTTCGCAAGTATTCTTACATGATTGTTGTACTGGAGATTTCAACAATTGTTTTTTTTCTTTAATTTTACATATTCTAATTCTTTTTCTCTGTTATCTCTATTATAGGATTGCCTTTTTATCAAAGGCTTGAAAGGGGTCTTTTTAGGACCGAAACGTCGCCATATTAACATAAATATATACTCTGTATCCAAATCGATATGGATTTTTTTCTCTTATTCTGAATGGACATTGAAGCCATTCAACGCTCAACATGAAAATAATTTAACTATCAACAAAATAGCTGAATTTTGAACGGAGTACCTTAATAAAAGACCTACAAACATGAATTTTCAACCGAGAAGATTAATTTTCTACGAAAAGAGGAATTTCCAACATATACATGAATTTTCAACCAAACATTTGCATTCTTAAATAAGAAACATAATTTTTCAACCAAAAATGAAATAGTTAAATTCTCAGTCAGAAAAGTAACTTTTCAACAAAAAAAAAAAATGAATCTTTAGTCAATTAAGTTCAACGAAAATATTAGTTTTTAACAGAATAGATTAATCCTCAACCAAATAGATGAATTTTCAACCAAGAAGATTAATGTTCTACCAAAAAACTTGACTTAAAAAAAAACGTTAAATTTTAATCCAAACAGCTGGATTTCTAACCTACAAAGATGAATCTTCAAGAAAGAAGAACAATTTTCTACCCAAGGATGGATTTTCAACAAACACATGAATTTTCAACCAAATATTTGAATTTTCAAATGAAAAACATAAGTTTTCAACCAGGAATAGAACAGTAAAATTTTCAGTTCGAAACATAACTTTTCTAAAAAAAAAAACTTCAACCAGTTGAATCTAACAAAAAAAAAACTAATTTCAACAAAATAGTTCAATTCTCAATCAAGTAGATGAATTTTCAGCAAAAGAGATGAGTTTTCAAGCTAAACACTTGAATTTTTCCGAAAAAAGTTGACTTTCAAGCCGGAAAAGATGAATTTTCAACAAGAAAGTTAGCTTTCTATGAAGAACGATGAAAATTCAACCAAATAGTTAAATTCAACCACAAAAAGAAAATTCTCAACAAAACACATGAATTTTCTACGAAGTGGTTTAACTTGTAACTCATGAAAGATAAGTTCCAGACGAGAAATGGGATAGTTGAATTTTCAGATTAAAAATTATTTTTTCACCAAACAAACAACGAAATACCAACAAAATAGTTCAATTTTCAACCAAGAAATGACTTTTCTACAAAGAACATTAATGGTCTACCATATATGATGATTTCCCAACAAAGTACATTGATTTTGAACAACATTTTTGAATTTTGAAACCAAAAAAACGAATTTTGAACAAAATACATTAATTTTCAACTACATAGACGAATTTTCGACTAGAAAAGATCAATTTTCAATTAAAAATATCAATTTTAAATTAGGCATGGGATACTTACAATTTCAGTAAAAAAGATTCAATTCTGAACACATGGAAACATATGGAATCTTATATCAGTGCCAAATAGAACAGTTAACTAAACATTCTTATTTTCCCACAAGCAAGCGAAAAAAATTACATTTCCTGTAAACCACTCGGTGAACGTATGATGAATGTAATAAAAAATATATTAACAAAATTTCAGATTGCTTAAAGGAACACTGGCTCTAAACGTTATCGAAAAACTTTATTGAAACGTGATAAGCAATTATATATTAAAAACTTTCACATTTTTGGTACCTTTAATATTTAAATTCCGAATACTATTTGTTTTCTCATGCTGCACAAAAAGTACATACATTTTTCAACGATAATTAACCTATCTGTGTTATTTGAATAACATTATTAGAGAAAAAAATTTCAGAGTGGATTTATTACAAGGAACAAAAAATATGTTGTTTTTCAGTAGAGTTATCAATTCGGAGCCATTAGAATAAGACAATCTGAAACTGCAAACCAAATTGAATGTTTCAAAGTTAAAGCATCTGGAATCATAGAATTTCAAATTATTATTACGTCAAAAAATGTAATGTTTAACATGAAAGTGATTGTACAAATTTTTCTGAAATCAAAAAATGAATTCACTGTCATTATCACCATTTAAGATGGAAAATTTTCTAATTATAAACTTTTGAAATTGAATTATTCTTAAAGGTGTTCAGAATGAAATTTTTTTTATTGGAAAATATTGCTAATAACAGAATTTCTACGACAGAGCGTTGAAAAAAACAGAGTACGAAATTGATTTAAAACTGTTAAAATATTTAACTTCCAAGAATTGTGATGTAAAAGCTTTTTTACACTTAAATTATTAAAAATTTCAATGATTTCAAGTTCATTTGAATCGTTTAAAAATTAGCAATCCTTAAATAGAAGTCATCTCTTTTAGACCAGCCATCTGGTACTTTTATCCGGTAATTTTCAAAGGAGTCATTTTTTTCTCTCGAGTGCTTCATTTGGGGGTGCATAATAAGAGGTTAGGTTCTGTGAACAGGATTTTGTTCCGGAATACGGAAATTTTTCAGGGTAAAGGGGCAAAATATTACATGCCAGTGGATTGGTGCTTTTCTGTGCATTTAAGAGGTAAAAGTGTTTACACCAAAATTAGAGTAGGTGAAATTCTGCGTAAAACTAAGAAAAAAAGGTGTTCTACCACTAATAGTCTAGGAGTTACGGCCTTCCGAAGAACCCCGATTTTTTTCAATGTTTTGCCAAAAATCACGTTTTTTTTTGGTTTCTCTGTAGCTCTGATCCTGATGGCCAGATCTAAAAATGGTCAACAGATGAATTGAAGTAGACGTAAATACCTGTAATTTAAAGAAAGACATTGTCCTAACTACAATAGATCGCTTCCCAAAATACCAGTTTTTTTCTCCTCTTTTAGCCGAAAATGCAAGAATCGTGTTTTTGGGAAATCACTCGTTTTATACACCAAGAGAAGCAAACGTCGCTAATCAGCGTCTAGAAATAACAAAAACCACTAGACGTGGCTCATCGATGTTGAAACAGTAAATCAGCATTGTTCAGACGGTGATGATCAATGTTTATGACGTTACGGCGCAAACACGTTTAAGCACTGCTCACGACATCGCCATACGATGTTAAAACATTGATGAACCACGCGCAAAACGTTGCTAATCGCCGCGCTCGAAGCACGTTCTAGTTGCGCTAACGCGAATGGGAAAGCAACGCTTTGCGCATGTATCTCGGCAATAGCAATCAGCTGATAAATGATAACCTCGAATATCTATGATTATATTTAATATTGATTATATTATTATTATTGATAATATTAATATTATAATTATTTTTAAAAAAATCAAAATTTTATAATAATATTATAATATTATATTATTATTATATTATTAATATTATTAATAATATCTATGATTTTTTTGCGGAAACCTGATGCAATTCATGTGTTCCAGTATTGACTGTCGAAAATATCGTAGTTGCAAAGTGGTTTCAGATTTCGAGATCTCAAAATATTCTCCGTTCGCGCATTAGAATTGAGAAAGAAACGTTTAGTAGGTGATACAGCTTTTCGGAAAAATTTGATCTCTTTCTCCCTTTTTATGCGGCGTAACTAAATGTCTAGTCCCACCTCCTTCTATTCGTTATGTAATGCAAACATTTTCAATATCTATCCACGTAAATTTTGCTTCTTCAGAATTATAAAAAAAATTTGAAGTTCAAATAAGAACGGCGATGACTTTTCCAGGATGAATGATACTGTTTTCCGGGAAATTGATTCATGAGTTCGAAAAATCATGTTTATGTATCTCAAAAACTCAATCAAAGAATATTACCACGTTAGAAGACAAATGAGGTAGGAAACGTACAAAAAATCAACCTGGGCTTTTTTCAAAAATATATGATGGAAGGCTGGACTTTTCCGTCCACACTAATGACAACGATGTACATTTGAATATTGAGAATCATACCCGTCCAACATTATTTATAATAAGTATCATACGCCCTTAATAAACTTTCCTGTAAAAAAAAAAATTACTGAATGATAATGTGTTTTTTAGTGTCCATGATATTTAATTCTGAATGATGAGGAAATTTGTAATTATTCGTTTTTTTTAAAGTATGGATGATATAATTTTTAAATTTTCGATAAATATCCTAATATGTTATATATTGTAATGCTTTTTGCTTTTAATGCATTGGTTAACACTGTGTAAGGTATTTTTACAACTGCGTATGCACACGGCCAAGACATGCTCAGACACAGCGCTCAACAAGGCGTTACGCGTGGCTCAGCTATGTCCGAGACGTTTCTGAGCCACGTCTAAACATCGCTGAGGCTTGCGCGGCGCTATAATGTCAGAAACATTGGTTGTCACTGCGCGTAACAGGGTTGATCAGTGTTTAAACGTCGATGATCCACGTCAACAGACTTTTTCACACTTTTTCGTCAATAACCGTCTTCGACCTCGGACAGTAGGATCCCCCTCGATAATTGGTTTCGTTACTCTATTTAAATAACAAGAATTTAACGGTTTTTTGAATACACTCAAACGCCGGTTTGGAGACCGTGACGGGGGTACCTTCAATGGCCTCGGTTTCTAAATCGGGGTTCTCCAAACCATAAACAATCACGGACCTGTGAACCATTTCCTAATATTACGCAATCTCCGAATGTTAGTTCGAACCTGAGTACACGCGCACTGCGCCTTTATCTATACGCTGCTGGCATTTGACGCTTGGTTGAACACCGTCTCTCGCCCCGCGCACCGGAGAAACTGGGTGGACCAGCAGTTCTTGGGGTCTTTAAACTGGGGGTTTCTAAACCGGGATTTGAGTGTATTTTTGAAAAGCATGTAAATTAGTAGAAATTGTAACATAATTATTCTAATTTATAGAGTTGATAAAAATGAGGTCATACGCCAAATATTGCAAAATTACTGTTATTTGTCGGAAAAATGAAAAGCATGCTCGGGCAAAGTTGTAAACATTTTTGTTTCAATGAGGCTATGTAATTTCTGGTAGTTGAAGTTTCTTTAAAAAAAATCATCTCTGTATCCCTTATTCATAATTTTTTAGGACACTAAAAGTTTAGTTCACAACTCGGCTTCAGTCAACCGTACATGCCTAATCACCTAGATTTTATAGAAATCCAAAATTAATTTCACGTTTCTTGAAATGAAGGTTTTTGTCTTTGAGCTGTCTTGACGCAAGTACAAGCTCAGATACTTTCGGTCCTAGTGATTCATTCGGGCGACACGATCCGATGAATGACCGGAAATATTTTTGTTATCACCTTAACAACCGAGTTGTCATCTCAGTTCGTCTCATTGAAACGAACTTCTCGTCAAATTGATCGATCTGACCAAACGACCGAGAAGCTCGTTTCAAAAATTCAAAATATTGCTATACGTGAGTGAATGCAAGTAGAAAATTAGATAATAGAAATAGAAAAGCCTTTTTAAACGTAACGGCAACTTTCACGTTCATACGTGAGCAATATTCGAAAAATATATAATATTGATTCATAAAGTATCTCACACTATAGACCAAAGAAACTTATTCAAGTTATTCTTCAAATAGAGAAAAACTAAAAAGGCTTTGAAGTTTGGTAATTTTCGAAAATTGATATCTTCTATGAAAAAAAGATTATTTTGAAAATATTGTTATAGGTTAAACCATTGAAATATTGTCAATATTTGATTTAAAATTTTTTATTTGCTTTTAAATCTAAATCAAGAATAAGATTAATTGAAATTTTGTGATATTTTTTTATCATTAGAAATTATTAACAGATGGTCGACGAAAAGAACGTATTTACAATATTACTTGCTAAATATATACATAATTGTATTATGGAATAATACGATATTATTTAGATTGAATGCACTTTAAAATAGAATCATTATTTCTTGTCGCCCAGTCATTTATACATAAAAGTTCGCGAGCAACGTCTTTCTTTAATCTTTCTTATTCCGTCCAAGTACAGCTCCTTGTGGCTTCTTTTCTGGAGAATCTCTCCTGTAATGTTGGTGTAAATCAATCTCTTCGTCACTTGATTCATCTTCTGAAAGTTGCCGATCAGAAACTTCAATTTGAACATCGTCTTGAGGAGGTACAACGTAATAATCCGTTCTGTAATTCCTTCGAACTTCTGCTCCCATGCTTTTTCCCCATTCTGTAAACTCGAAGACTTAAATTTTATGCCTAGGATCAAGAATTAGAATTGCACCATAAAACCAACTAAATTTTCTCTAATGCTTTAACAATTTCGCTTGAGCTGCATACAGGTATAGTGCGTTTTTTATTTCAAGATCATTTAGAGTTGCATCAAGTTGTTCGTCTAGTTCTAGGACAGCATCGTCAACCTTATTAAGCAGTCAACTGAATGCTACAATGACTAATGGGGGAGTTGCATATTTTTCTCCTGAACGAGCTTAGGATACACTTTCTCAACTTTCTCAATTTCCCTATAGGCGACTGATTGCCACTACTTTCGGTCTCTTCTATTATTACTTCATTCTCTTCAATTTCGTAATTTGGCTTAATATCATCCTCGTTTTGCAGACTTAATTTCTTACGGAAATCTTGTACACCTAATTTTTCAACGTGAGCTATGTACCTAAAATGTTGGTCTTCCTATTCAAACTTAGTACCATCTTGGTCCCTGAGCAGCTCGAATTCAATGATGAATTTTGTGTTGCTAGTAGCCTTATCTAAAGTTATTCCTTGCACTGAGTACCATTTGCGAGGGTGAATTCCAAAGTTAAAGACTGTAAGACCCAACCATCGTTGATATAATGACCTAATTAGAGAGTTATAAAATGCGTTTAAGTGACACGTAACTCATAGAGCCTACTTGAAGCCTTTTTTTCTTTTTAGTCTTCTAAGTATAGTTTGTAATACATATTTTATTATTACTTCGGCACTTTTAATAAATTATTTCTAATATACTATTTTTTAAATTTATATTCGACATGTGTAAATTGTCTTCCAATTATCACATCGCATCATTGCAAAATGGAATGAAAATTTATATTCTTACCGCCGAATCCGCCTAAAATCAGATAGGTTCTACACTTCAAGTCGCAGATCTCTCAGCAACAAAATATGTTATTCTTTAGAGAAAATTAGGTGACACGAATTTTCCCGAATTGGGAAAAAAAAACCTTTTCTAGGTTATGATTATTTGAATTTTGACGTCAGCTTCTATTTCGAAAAATTGGAAAAAGTTAAAAATCAACAAAGTGGCGATGTTTTATTTGGAAATATAAAAAGTCGAATTTCACAAAAAACCCCACACTTATATCCTTTTCAATTTTTTTTTAAATTTGCCTTTTTATGAGAAAGACATCATGTGAGTTTTGTGTGCGCTAAACCATTTTTGTGGCCAGGAGAACTTTTTTCATAAAATCGAATTTTCGAATTTTTCTCGGAAACAACGAAATTCTTTGCGGGCTGAACCATATTTGTAGTCGAGATAATCTTTTTTTCTAAAAATATTATTTTCGAGTTTTTGTCGTAAACGATGCAAGATATTACAAAAGAACAATGGGCATTTTTCACAACTTTTCTAAATTTGCAAACTTTTATGCCAAAATTTTTTTGCATCTTTCGTTGCTTCCGCAAAACATCTGAAAACTCGATTTTATGAAGAAAAAAAATTTTCCTGGCCACAAAAATGATTTAGCCCGCATAAAACTCATAAGATGTCTTCCTTACTAGAGGCCAACCACAACAAAGGTTCGAAAAAAATATAAGTCTGGGTTTTTTGTGAAAATCGACTTTTTAAATTTTCAAACAAATCGTCGCCTCTGTATGAGTTTCCTCTAAAAAAATAACCTTCTTAATTTGAAATGGATTCGTTCTTATTATTTTAATCATAATATTCAAATCATTCCACAACCATACGATTGGAGATGTTTTGATCAAATTTCTGATAAGAGATCAAAGGTATGAATATATTTGGTTGCAAATTATTATACTAGAAATCAATCAGAGAAATTACACATATTTTCAGGTATACCGCGGTTCTACTGGGAGCCGGTGTCATTTTCATGGATGGCAGTCGCTAATTTGGGTACGGAATGTTTTGGAGGAGAAGGAAAAGGTTTTAGATCAATGTCACAACGTCGCTCCGACACTAGTCGCTTGATCAATCTCTCTAGCAATCAACCCAGGTGAAGAGCTTCGCAAAGCTATCATAAAAACGGGAATAATTATAACAATCCACTAAGAAAATCTCTTCACGTGGGGCCATTATTATCTAAAATCTTTCGTTTCAGGCATCACTCTTCTTCTTATAAACAATTTCTCTCTATACATCCCTATCCTCACATACCTCTTTTGCTTCCGTTACATCCATGCATCATTTAATGTACGTTCTTGTATTTCTACGACTTCGAATATTCCCACTCTTCAGGGTCTCAATATCACGATATCTCAGATATCACGGTGAATACTACGATTCGATCAAATTTATAAAAATATATAAAGTGTGAAGGTTTAAATTACCGCTCAGCATCGAAGAGCCTTCAGTTGGATTAACATTATGTCTTATACACCTCGAAATCAAATGCTGCATTCCACTACATACGATCTGAATTCATCATTTACAATGCAAATTATCATCAGTGCTATATTCAGTAAGATGGAAAGTTAGACACATCGGTGAAACTGTTAGCCAGTCATCCACTATACTGTTGTCTGATGGTCAAGAGAAGCAACAATATATCGACTGGTGAAATGTCCGTATACATGACTATATCTTATGAAGATTATATAATGGCTTTGGAGCAAATTTAAAATACTGAAGTTGAAACCCGAAAAATTATCCATTTATACTACAAGAAACAACGTTTGCTGTTCTACAGGAAGTCAATCTTTGTATCGACCGGTATTTTCTAGGACAGAATGTTATGCCGTTCCAACTTACAAAGGATATTATCATCAAAACTATTGCTGAATGTGTTTGGTGTAACGTAACATCACCTTTTGTCGAAAGTTTCAAATATTATATACAAAAAAGAATCATGTTAGTTTATTGAACAAAGCAATGAAAAAAATTACATCTACTAGTCTCATGCGATTCGAATGTCTTGCCCAACATTCTAATGACGTACATGCTCGAGGACTATCGAGACGAACCTATCACTGGTGGATTCTACGAACACGAACATCTTAAAGTCAAACATCCAGATATTTACATTGGGGAGAAAGTTCTGAAGGAATAAGGAAATAAAATCTTTTGTAAGGTGGTTGAGCTTGGTAATTCCCATGACAGCTGAATAGACAAGTCAGACATGTAATCAGTTCTATTGTTCATGAAACTAAAGTTGAATCAACGTTGAATCAACATTGAAATAACGTTGAATCTAGACTATCATGTAATGTTTTATATTAAGTCTATGCTTGTACTAACTAGATGAAAGGTTCTGAGAAATGGTAGAAAGAGTTAATATATATTGTTGTTTTATTGAAAATATTTACAATTATTTAATCTCTTTGAATTGAAATACGTGCAATGACTGTAATTACTTTGTAAATTTTCTATACTATAGGAAGTTTTGTGATTAATAAATTTATATTTAATGAAATAAAAATCTTTGCACTCATCATTCTATTTTTGTCTATTACTTTGATTCAATTTGATAAGCAATGGTTGAATTCGAATTTCGCACCCGAATAAAAAGAATGATAAACCATAATTACCTTGAGTCACGTCGTACATTCCCATAGCTGGCTGCGGTTTAATAGACGTGAATAAGCTTTAAGAAACATTCTACTTACTCTAACCCAAAAGTGAATTTGATTCGCATGTTTCATTGACACATGTTTTATCCTGAAGGATCTACAATGAACAATGGCAGTTTATCATATTTTTTTACATTCTCATCAGAGAATGTATTAGATTTGTGTAAAATTTGACCTCCTCCCCCCATTATTATCAAATGTCTACGTTTTTAGACCTCCTGAACCCGAAAAACATATTTTTACGAATGTGCCTGTCTGTCTGTGCGTGTGTAGATTTTTAGATTGTGAGCACGATAACTTTCGAAAGAATTGAGCAACTGGATTGGCCTTTGGTATACTCTTTTAGTGTCTTAAAATAAAGATCAAGTTCATTAGCTAGCCACTTTGGACAAAAATCCAAAAAGTTAAAGCATTTAAAAAATTTTTGAAACCACTTTTTTTTTGAATTTACGAATTCTATGTACGGGTATTCGTAGTACTTAGTATTTTAAGCCAAACAATGCACGATATGAAAAAAAGTCAAGAGGAAAAAAACGTTTCTTTTTGAAAGCCCTACAAGGTTGTCCTAACAACTTCTTGAATTTTTTTGAAAAATCGAAAATTTAAATTTTGAGCCAAATAATGCGGAATACGAAAGAGAGTTGAGATATCAAAATTGTTGCTTTGACGAAGACCTGTAAACTTGCCTCCAAACGTTTTTTGGTAGGAGGCATAGCTTGTTTTTCAACTATAGAAAATAGTATTGGAATATTTTTATTTTAATTTTTCAGCCAAACGACGCGAGATAAAAAAAATAGTCAGATAAGTAGAATTTGTGCTTTTAAAAGGTCAAATAAATTTCTCTTAAGCATTTCTTTATAGGACCATCATAAATCATTAAGATAATTTTTTAATCATCTTTTTAATCATTTATTTGTATATATTACACGGTGAGCGCAGAAAATCGAGCTTAAAGCGCTAATATTATGATGAGAATGTATTCCTTGACTTCGAAATGATAAGCTTTTTTTAAATTCACAGTTCTATACATACGGCAATTTAAATCTGGATATTACGCATAATCATTTTGCACAATTGTACGAGATGTACACAAACTTTCACACACCTACTTTCGTGAAGAGTCCGAACCGATGTTGCGAAAATGCCATTTTAAAGAGCACGTTCCACTGATTGTTCTAGATTGTTCGAAGCAAAATGAGTTTCTGAAGCAGGCTCCAATGGACTTTTGTTTGGAATTTGAATGTGCAGACAATTTTTCCGCTGAAACTGCAGGCTACTGTCTAATTATAAATAATCGTATGATTCAGTGCCAACCCATTAGTGGTGGGGTGAAGAAGTTGATTGATGATATTTTTGTTGGTGGTGGGTAATTCTAGTGGTGTGGTAATGGTTTAGAAGCAGAAATTATTCATCTCAGAGTTCACTTTTCATCATGATGGACTTCGTTGTGGGCCTGCAAGGCGTCAAGAAGCCCATCAAGAAGTTCGTCTTCAAGGAGTTGGCTATAATTTTTTTCCGAGAAAAACTATGTGATGCTCGTACCATCTACACCAAAGGACTCGAAAAAAAATGAATGTCCCAGTACGTGTAATACGTGTATAATTTGGAAGATCTAGGCTGTCCCTCGCTAAAAAAAAACTGTACAGTACAATTTCAATGAGGTGCAATCATCACGTGCAATGCTGGAATGGAAATTGCGCAGTTCGAAATGCCTTCCAGCTAGGTAGGTCTTGTAGGGATTCAACTCGTTGAACTAACCACGAATTTGTTCCAGCTCTCTCGAAATTTCGATCACTTTGAGTATTAGATAAGTATAAGTTGAATTTCTCGCCATCTACTGCTAGTGTCGACAAGCTATAATTCAGCATGGACACGAATCATTTCTGACTTTCGGGAACTCAGCAAAGATATAAACCATACTTTGTAATTTCAGGCTTTGGAATAAACCAAAAATCAAATTTGATAGACATTAAAGTTTCTAGAGGGTTAGATTTCCAAGAGGTGCGAATCTTTAACTATTTTTTTAGTATCATTAAGTTTTGATTCTCGTCAGCCTGTAGTTCAGCAACACGCCTAACGCACAGTAGGAATGAGCATCGTTGGTGCGTAGATTCTCTGATGCCTGTAGTTCAGCAACACGCCTAACGCACAGTAGGAATAAGCATCGTTGGTGCGTAGATTCTCTGATGCCTGTAGTGAAGCAACTCGCCTTACACTAAAGAAACAAGCATTGTTGGGTCATAAATTCTCTCTCTGAAGCCTGTAGTGCAGCAACCCTTCCTAAAGCGATGCAAGAAGCATTCTTGAAACTTCGATTTAGAGATCACGTCCTGTACTCATGCTTCCAGAACGTTTGGTGACAAAGACAATTTTAAATGCAATAGCTCCTCATGTTTCAGACTTTCTTGAAACTTCAGTGTATAGAAAGTTGTTAGAGATTTTATCCATCAACGTTTCCATAAGATATAAGTTCCTAGGGAAGTTGGGCGGAGAGATTGGGGTGGATGGTGGCTCCGTTGGTGCGAGAGGGATCTACCTCGTTGAGCAAACCATGAATTCATTTCAGCTTTCTCGAAATTTTGATTACTGTTTATCGACTGAGGTGTTCCAGGAACTTCAACGAAGAAGAACCTCAGGGGCAATAGAGCCGCAGTGATCCAAACTTTTGGAAAAAATACCTTTCCAGAAGTTGAGGGGGGGGGGGATTCTCCAGTAGCCACCATACGCCATCTACCAGAACTTAAACAACATGCTCGGCCGGTATTGCAGGGATCATCCTCACTGGCCGAGATTAGATTACATGTCAGTTCCTCAACATACCGACCGAGTTACCGACTGTCGGTAAATTGTCGGTCACTGTTTTACTGACTGAGGTGCTCCCGAAGCCGTGTAGCTATACTGCTCACTCGTATTTTTGGTCAGAAATAGAAAATATTTTTCTTGAAATGGACTCATTGATTTTTGGATTTTTTGCTTTCTTCTTTCAAAGCTCCGAGGAAGTGCGATTTCAAGATCTAGACTTTACGGGGTTTCCTGTCCCGTTAGTACCAAACTATGTGATCGATTTAAGCCTGAATCGATGAAGTTTGCAATTAATTATATGTATTTAAAAATATGAATAATAAACAAATTTTATTATAAAATATATATCAACTAAATAAACTAAAATATTCACATAAATAATTGTTTTTCAATGAAAATTAAACTATATTCATAGAAAAAGTGATAAATCACGAGAGGATGTTAGCAAAATTGAAAAAAAATGTAATACATTTTTAAATAAAAAAAGTGGGCTCGTCCGGAATTTCAACCCGGGACCTCTCGCACCTAAAGCGAGAATCATACTCCTAGACCAACGAGCCATTATACTTAAAAATGTGTTTTCGTAATTGTATTCTTCGACGTACAACTTTTGCGCGAGAAAGAATTTTAGTTAAGAAACATGAATTGGAATATACGCATAAGCAAAATTGCCTTCGGTTACTCCATACATGTGACAACTGCATTGGAGTGATTATTCAGTCAAATTATGAAATTACTAAAATGATGTACATAATTTGTCTTTCACATTCCGTTTATCATCCTCATTAGTTTAATTATTGTTAAGGTTATATGAAAGTAAAGTACACACACCTTTCTTCTAAGTTAAAAAAATTTATTTTGAGACAATTATAAGATATCTCTTGGAATGCAGTTACGCCAAAAAATTGAAAGTTTGTTTGGTCGAGTATCCCATGTGGGAAAATTTCTTGACAGTGTGGTGCCAGGTCTGGCCCAGGTCTGACTTTATCTAGACTGTCTAGTCTGGGAGGCCTGATCTGGCCCGGTATGGTACCAGTCTTGTCCAGGTCTGATTTTATCTAGAACGTCTATTCTGGAAGGTCTGATCTGGCCCTGGAGGGCGCTGATTAGCTATCCTAGCACAAAAAAAGTTCTCGGTTCTGGTCTGGCCTAGGACTAGCGCTGATCAGCTATACCAGAACAAAAGAGCTCTAAGTTCAATCAGCTTATTTTTCCTTGACATATTTCGAAAAAGTTATAGGAGATTTAAAACGATACAAAATAAAAAATTCACACTATCAAAACAAGATTTGTTTTCTTATCACCCTTTCATTCTGGTGTGGGCCAGGTTTGGCGCTGATCAACTACCCAAGAATAAAAAATTCTAAGTTCGGTCTGGAAGGTCTAGTCTGGTCCAGAACTGGCGCTGATCAGCTATACAAAAACAAAAAACTCTAAGTTTAGCCTGGAAGGCCTAGCCTGGCCCAGAACTGGCGCTGTTCTGCTGTCAAAGGACAAAAAAACTTCTAAGTTCGATCAGCAAATTTTTCCCTGACATGTTTCAAAGAAGTTACAGGGAGTCTAAAATGATACGAAATAGAAAATTCACACTATCAAAACAAGATTTTTCTCTTACCACCTTGACATACTGGCCTAGGCCAGGTCTGGAGCAGATCAGCCAGCCAAGAACAAGAAATTCCAAGTTGGGTATTTATTGCTCAATCGTTTCTAGTCGGGTCAATTTTTTTTCTCTTACAGGGAAGTCCAGTCAGTAGCTTACCAGCCTTCGGCTAGTTGCTGATCAGCCATTTACTAGCGGCCGATCAGCCAATAACAAGCGGCTGTTCAGACGTTCTGGCCTGGGGCCAGCCAGAAAAACGTTACACATTTGGCCAGACCCTGGTCAGACCGTATGATCAGCGCCAAAACTGGAAATCATACTGACAAGCATTCTTCAGAGAAAGACCTGGAAGAGAAGGTTCGAGGTATGACCAACCCTTTTATTTAAACAGCGACCTGGTCACTGTATTCGATGTGTTCGATGCGTTACAGATCACTCTTGTGTGACCAGTCATTGACACGCATTTCAAACAGACAGACCTGGAAGAGAGGGTTCAAGATATGACCAATCATTTCTTCTTAAACATCGACCTAGTTTCTGTGTTCACTGGGTTCGATGTGTTACAGATCACTCTTGTGTGATCAGTTACTGACACGCATCTCTTAGAGAAAGACCTGGGAGAGAGGGTTCGAGGTATGACCAATCATTTCTTTTTAAACAGCGACCTGGTCGCTGTTTTCGATGGGTTCGATGTGTTATAAATTACTCTTGTGTGACCAGTCACTGACAAGCATTTTTTAGAGAGAGACCTGGGAGAGAGGGTTCGAGATATGACCAATCATTTCTTTTTAAACAGCGACCTGGTCGCTGTGTTCACTGGGTTCGATGTGTTACAGATCACTCTTGTGTGATCAGTTACTGACACGCATCTCTTAGAGAAAGAC
>JAUMHM010040998.1:0-15540 GCA_032362435.1 Melikaiella ostensackeni
CCGCGCGGTTTCGCAACCTCTGTTGCGAAACGTGCGAAAGCTCTGGGTGTTTCTGGCACCACAGAGTGTGCAGGCGCTCCATGTAACCCCTGCGAGCAGTTATGATGCTGGCATCGTAGTAATCCAGAAAGTCATCCTTGAGTCGATCCGTCCACTCAAGACGTCGACCGTCTCGTCGATCCGTCATCGTGTCGAGGGCCGTGAGCTTGTGCTTCGTCCATGGATGTACCTCAAATGAGTCAAGAAGAACCGGGACGGCAAGCATGTTAGTTGTAGATATCTTGTTCAACGCCGACAGATTAGAAGACCAAATTTGTCGAAGGAGATGTTTGTATCTGCTTCGGAGAGCCTCATTCACTGAATATATCGCTATTCATATGCTAAGCTAAGCACGGCTGTCAGGTAAGGCTAGGTATAGGTAGGTCAATCCAGCGCCAAGGTGTCCAGTACCACTCCTGTCCACGAGCTCAGGGTCATCGCGAATAATAGCAAGTCGCCCTCGCTTCAAATGTATCTTGGCGCACTTTTTCACTTCAAAGTCAATACCGACTTCTTTTGTATACCTCACGACGATCCTCAGAACATCTTTAAGATGCTGTGTTCCAGAAGCAGTCATCCATATAAAGTATATGACTGACCTTATGCTCGTGATTTTCAGTCTCGCCGCATAGGTACCTATGAAAGTTGCGTAGTGCAAGAAATACGAGGCTCATGGTGTCGCCCTGAAAGACGCCTCTCTGGAAGGTGACGTGTTAGTTGTCACACGACGTTTTTCAGATGAGATAGTAAATCTGGTTTTCCAAAGGGGCATCAATCCCTCTACACATCGTACTATGTGTCGATGAACCGTCAAGCTTTCTAACAGACAGATGAAAAGTCTATGGAAGGTTGAATCGAAAGCTTTCTGGTAATCAATCCAGACCATCGATAGATTGCAACTGTAGACTAGAGTTTCTTTGCAGATGCTTCTGTCGATTAGCAGCTTTTCCCCACAGCCTGCTTTGCCTCTTTTCAATCCACGTTGTTCGTAGATCTTTCTTCGCACAGGTCCAATTGTCCGGACGATCCTGTCGTTTAGGATAGCTTTAAAGATCTTATACAGCGTTTTCAGAAAAGTTATTGGCCTGCAGTTCATTGGGTCGGACAAGTCGCTTCACTTCTGCAGGAGTACAGTGTGTCCTAACACTAGCTACTGCGGAATGGGCGTCTCCAACTTTGAATATGAGGTGATGTTCCGGCCAAGATGTTGCTGGGTCGAAGTAAACTTCTTCCACCAGAAGCTTTTGATACCATCTGGTCCAGTAGCGGCGTGATGATCTTTCTAAATCTTTTTCCAAAAAGTATCGACCTCCACGGACGTGGGCGGATTATTGACAGCAGCAGGGGGATAGCTGAAGAGGCATAAAGGGTGAGCGAGAAAATGTTGATTCTCGCTGAGCCATCCCTCCCTCTTCTGTATTCTACTCCTTGCATCGGATAACACCCATAT
The DNA here is from genome assembly GCA_032362435.1 of Melikaiella ostensackeni. Classification (NCBI taxonomy): domain Eukaryota; kingdom Metazoa; phylum Arthropoda; class Insecta; order Hymenoptera; family Cynipidae; genus Melikaiella; species Melikaiella ostensackeni. The sequence goes on from JAUMHM010040998.1 coordinate 1,490, forward strand.
CTTGTGAACAATGAGCTGCTTGATGGTCAGTAGCTTTGACTTGTTCAATGTGTGATGGCGGATCCTCAGTTCGTGAGCAAAATTTTCGACCCTTACCGTAAAAGGCTTACCAGATGTTATGTAGTAAATCACACACTAAATACGGGTCGCGTTCTGCCTAGCTCAGCCAATCTACTTGTTTAGTTGATGCAAGTGCCTCTTGGTCTTTTAATCCATCTTTGGCCTTACCTTTTCATTTGTATTGGCCAAAACTCTCGCCGCATCTTAAACTGAACAAGCGATGGCCCAGAGGCCGGACTTCGAGGAATCCTCAAGAAGGGCGGCATCCATTTCAGCCAGATCTTGGGGATTGGGAGGAACCCAAATGTTAATGTTCCTCATTGTCCTGAAATCGCCGTAATCTCTGAGGTCTTTATGTATCCTCCTCTCCTTCGTCTGAGGCTTGTTCTTGAAGCAGGTGGCGAAGCGTTCCGCGTGAGTATTCTGTTCGCATGTGGATGTCTGCGTGATTTTCGGGATGCTTAAAATATCTCAATAGTCAAAAACTCAAAATTTTTGAAAATCACGAAACGGCGGCCGTCTGAATGAGCTCAAAAAGTTATTTCTTGAAGTTATTAACATAGCGTGACCAAAAATTATGGAAAAATTCAATAATTTATTCTTAAGCAAATGAAAGACATCAAAATCCAAAATTTGAAAAAAAGTACAACATGTCGGCTAATTCAAAACTCACAAAACACATTTTTTCCACAATTTACAACGTAATACTTTGAAACTTCGGGGAAACAAAATTTTTGGCTTCAGAAATTACTAGATAAATTTGAAAATCCAAAATTAGGAAAATACAGAATCGCGGCCGAATTAAAATTAAAAAAAGCTCATTTTTACATTGTTTGATGAAATGCTTTGAAACTTCGTAAAAAAACTGTTTGGCTTCAGAAACTTCTTGATAATTTGAAAAATCTAAATTATTGAAGAAAACTGGCAGCCAATTCAGAATTGTAAAAAAGCTAATTACTACAGTTCTCAACGAAATACTTTTAAGCTTCATCAGAAAAAAAATTTTGATGCAAAATATCAGATTCAGATTTACTTTCTTATTCTTAAATAGTACTCGTTTAATAAAAAATACAAGAATGACCTAGTACCTACATCTAAATAAAAAAGTATATTATTTATGCAGTGTCCTAAATATTATTATTAATAATATTATTATTTTGGTATGATCTTATTCAGCTTGCATTTTGCCGGATAATGTAGGCTCCTTCATATCGGAAACACTACCGATTATCTTGAGCAACAAGAGGGAGATTCTATTTCTCTTTCTCATTTTTACATTCTCATCAGAGAAGGTATTAGATTCGTGTAAAATTTGACGCCCCCCTCCCCCGTTTTTGTCAAATTTCCACATTTTGAGACCCTTTGAACCCGAAAAACAGGTTTTTACAGTACGATAACTTTTGAAAGAATTAATCTATTGGATTGGCTCTTGATACACTCTTATAGTATCGAAGACTGAAGGACAAGTTCATTAGCCAGCCATTTTGGATAAAAATTCAAAAATTGTTGGTTTTACGAAGACCTGTTGGCTTTTTTTGACTAATTTTCGGTAGGAGACATGGTTTGTTTTTCAAGTATGGAAAATGGTACAGGAATATTTCATTTAATTTTTCAGCCAAATGACGCGAGATAAGAAAAACGTTAAAAAAAGAAAACTTGTGCTTTGAGAAGGTCAAATAAAATTGCCGTTAAACATTACTCCACAGGACCATTGGTTAATCATCAAGAGAATTTTTAAATCGTTTTTTAAACTATTTATTTGTATATATTATACGATAAGCGCAGAACATCGAGCGTGAATATTATAATGAGAATGTCTTCCCCACGACCGGTAGAGCCTTAAGTGAATAAATTTCCTTTTTTATTTGAAATCAAAAACGAAAGTAATTTGTACATGAAGAACATATAACACCGAGCGCGAAGAGCGAGATCCACATGTTTCGGAGTGCGAAGCGCGACGATCAAGTACTCCGGAAGGCGAAGCGTGACGACCGCATGGCGCGCCACAGGCGCGCTCAAACTTGCGAGCGAAGCGAACGATCAGAATGTGCCGTTTGTAGTACTGCGTCATGAGTGCAACGCGACACCTCGTTCTGCGACATGATGAGTAACCCTTAGTTTGCTCAGTAACTCGCGTCCTTTGATGAAAGCTTTATTTCAGATTATAAAAATTATCAAGTACGTTGAAAGTCTCTAATAGGTCAATCTGCAGTATGTCATTCCGACAATTTCGTTCCAGGATCAGGGGACGAAGGTGTACAGAGAGCGTGTACTCTAAAGTCAGCAAACTCGTCCAGTACCGCACTAACAAAGCTGGCTGCATCACAAGCGCATATCTTCATCAGTTCGCACGGTCCGCACTTCGCTTCATTCGCTTTCAGTGTTTATTTTCTGTGTTACAAAAATGTCGCAGGAAACAAGAGGCAGCGTTTAACATTCAAAGCAAACAATCATTTAAAGAAATTTAATAAATATTTTCTACTGCGAACGAAAATCACATGGAAATGGTTCATGCGGCCCCGATTGTTGACATTGGAGTCGGTCGGCTATATGTCAAAAGCCATTTTAGGGAAGAACCAAACTCGGACCTATACTGGAATTTCAGTGTAGTTTCTGAATCCAAACACTTTGTTTCTACACTTTAGATTCTTAAAATTCTCAAGTAATTTCTGATTCCAAACAGTTTGTTTTCCCGGAGTTTGAAAGTATTACGTTGAAAACTGTGAGAAAGAGATATTTTTCGAATTTTTAAGTAGCCGTCATTCTGTATTTTTTTCGAAATTTTGGATTTTGCGACCTTGCATCCACTGGAGAATTAATTATTGAATTTCTCCATTATTTTTGGTCACACTTTGTTGATAAATTTAAGAAATAGCATTGTTGGGCCCATTTAGATGGCCGACATTTTGCGATCTTCCGAAATTTTGAGCTTTTGTCTATGGAGGTACTTCAAGCATCCCATAATTTTTTTTTTCTCGAAGATATAATAATTCGAATAAAAATTGAAAAAGTTATGCAGATTCTTCTTTTTCGCGTAGTTCCTTCCAGGTAGTTCCCATGGGAGATTCCAAGACCCATGTTTTGGGGGTAAATATTAACCGATTTGGCTGAAATTTGGTGTGCCTTCTTTTTTTGGGCAAACGAACAAATTCCGCCAGTGGGAGCTAACGCATTATGAGAAAAAATCTCTATGAATAAGGACCACCCTAGTGTGCATGCACGCCATTTAACCTCTGAGAACAGGGATAATGCTAGCATCGTAGCCATCCAGCAAGTCATCTCTAAGTCGATCCGTCCACTCAATTCGAGCGTCTCGCCGGTCTGCCGGCGTGTTTCCATCCAAATTATTTTCAGCATTCCAAACTCCAGGGTGGTCGGTACTGTTTGCCAACCCATTGTCGGGTAAATAAAAATATTTGCATTCTGCTTTCCAACGGAAAAACCTGGTAAGTGACATTTGCTATAGTGACAATTTTCAGACATTCATGCATGGAAAAATAACCTCTAGCGCTAATGTCACTTACTAGGTTTTTCCGTTGGACAACAGTATTACATTTTGATATTTTCATTAACAAGTTAATTTGGCCAATGAATCAACAGCTTTCATGAATCGAGATGAAGCGTTTGAATTAGTATTCAAAATTTAAATGACTTTAGTCTGTCAACTCCGATTCAGAAGACGTATATCATCAAGAATATGTAATGTGTGCAATTATAAAAGAAGAAAAACTAAAACAAAACAAAAATGGTGGAATGGAATCTACGATGATAGCTGGCTTAATCAAGATAACATTACACGCACAATGTGGATACGACAAGATGTTAATAGTTTTTATGCGTATGATGAAAAATTCATATTTTGATTTTATTTTACTGCTCGTACATACATACTTTTCAGACATATCCCACAGTCTGCGACCGGTTTCTCATTATAAGCGCTTACATTTGCTCATACTTTTGGCCAAGGAAAGGAAAATTGTACAAAACCTTTTCAGAGCGCGACTGGTTACTGACAGTCGAATTTGGATGCAGATATTTGATATGATCGAGTGTCCGCACCTACTTTCGTCGTCAGACCTCCCTCTCCGCAGTATTTAAACGAGAATCAGTAGAATTGCACAAATTTTGAATGATAAAAATAACTCGATTCGCAGTGCGTTTGTTTTATTTTATATTTTCTTAATAAATACAAAAAGAGAAATGTATTTAGATGCATAATATTCAAACTTCATTCTTCCTATGAAATATAAAATAGAGACAAATTACTTTGAAGAATTTTCAGCAGCTTTAATCAGCTATTTAAGCTTACAATCTTTACAATTGACTTTATATGCTGTATTTGTGAATTTCTCAATAGGAGTTGAATCTCTCTGGTGACTAAAACATTTTAAAGTACCTTCAATTGGTTTTAAAATTACTTTTAAATTGTAGTTTTTAAGAAATTTGATGTGAAATTTGAAAATTAATGCAGAATCAGAAAGTGCGACAGTCTGATCAGTATTAAAGTCATTATTTTGTTTAATAACATTATTCTCATTATTGTTATTAATTTGAATTGTGTGTTGGCGACGCTCTATCTGCTTCACAATAAGCCATTTTGGGAACCCGTTAGATTCTAGAATTTTAATTAATATTTTTAAGTTGTTCTGATGAAAAAATGGGTGCCAAAGTTTCATAACTCGATCATACAGACTGCTGATTACACTAATTTTATACGGCGGATGGGTTATTGAGCTATAATTAGTGTAACGACTAGGCCAAGTAGCTTTTCTCAACCAGTTAGTCAAAATTTGTCCATTTTGCTGAATGATAGAAACACCTGAAAAGTTAATATTTTTGTTAGATTCACGTTCTATGGTAAATTGTCATCTATTATGAAATTCATTGAAGTTGTCTTTAAATTCATCAACTAAGTCTTCATGTAAACATGGTAGGATTTCGTCAATACAGGTATATCTAAAGAAAAATAATGGTTTTTGTGGTAAAAAACGATTCAGAATCTCAGATTATTATTCTTTCATTACACGGTCTGAGACCGCTGCTGAAATTGGAGATCCCATAGGGAAACCGAATGTTTGTGAATAAAATTTACCTCGGAAAGAACATTAAGCATTTTTTGAACAGAATTCTAAAATGTTTGAATAAAAAACAAAAGGTAATCTAGTATGTAATTTTGATTCAATCCAGTTATTTTCGACAGCATTTGAAACTGATTCATGTGCGATATTAGTAAATAAAGATTTAACGTCTAGAGAAAAAATTTCAAAATTATCAGGAACTTCATACTTATTTATATTATTAACAAATTTCCAGCTATCTTTCACGTCTCTTGGAGATTGACCTAAAATGCGTTTGATTGGAATACTAATAAACTTAGAGGTATCATGGAGAGGAGAACCAATAAAAGATATTACAGGTCTCCGAGGGTATCCTGTCTTGTGTATTTTAGGCAAACCGTAAAATTTTGGTGGATGACCATTAGTGCATTTGAGTAATCTAGCCATATCAGAATCAATAAAACCGAGTAGTAAAATTTCATCTATTATATAATTAAGTTTTGTTTATATTTTATTCGTTGGATCTCTATTCAATTCAATGTAAGTGGAAGTGTCATTAAGCAATGTAGGAGATTCATTGATTTAATCTTTTAGGCCTAAAACAACCGTGACCTCACCTTTACCGGCACGTGTGACGATGATGTCTTTGTGTTCTTTCAAAAATTGTTCAGTTTCAATTGCCATGCTTAATTTTTGTGGAATGTATCTATTACAATTATTACCAATAAAGAAACGTTGCAAATTAAATGCTAGATCGGATCTAAAAGTCTCTCCTTTATCTTAATCAATAAAACGGATTTTATAAAATTTCTGTTATAAAAAGAGAGATAGTGGTTTGGACCAAAACTTGAATAATACTCTACATTTGCGGGTAAACTAATGTTGGATATATTGACAATCCATTTGGGATTAATTTTCTTAGATTTTATTTCATGTTTATAATAGTGTTTTTCTAACCAATTGAATTTCATTATAGATGTACTCGTATTAATAAGAATCTTGCCTAATTCGTATAATTTATCCTCTTGCATTTTTTTTTTTTGATGTACTATTCTCAAATGTAGTATTTATTTTTATTTTAAGGAAGTTTAATCTTTTTTGTCAATTTTAATAACAAGATTAATTGGATTAAATATTTGATGAAATTAATTATAATAATAAATTAACATCAGATCGAAACAAGATCAATTACAAGAACGGAGAATCTTTAATTAGGAATATGAAAATATGGATGAAAAACAGCGACGGCTTTATAAAAATGAAAAATCAACTCCGCTTTCTGCTCCGATGTAAAGACGGAGGATACATTCCAGTTTGTATTCTCAATCAAGGTTACAAAAATTATTATGTACACTCAAATTGCATCAAATATTTCAATATAATAATATTGAATAAGTAACCTTAGAATTTTAAATTTAAGTATTAAATCTATCAATAATGAAATAGAAAATTTACAAAAAAGATTAAACTCTCTTAAAGCAAATATAAATACTACACTTGCCAATAGTACGTTCAAAAATTTTTTTGAAATGCAAGAGAATAGATTATACACATGAAGCAAGATTCTTATTAATAAATCTATATCGGAATGTAATTAGTTAAAAAAACACTAATATAAATATAAGATAAAATCTAAGGAAATTAATCCTGAATGAATTGTTAATTCATCCAACAAAGAACACAAAGAAACCATCGTCAGACGTGCCGATAAAAGTACAGTCACGGTTGTTCCAGACCTGAAAGATTACATTAATAAATCTCTTACATTGCTTAATGACATTTCCACTTACATTAAAATGAATAGAGATCCAACGAATAAAATACAAACAAAACTTAATTCTCTAATTGATGAAATTTTATTACTCGGTTTTATTAATCCTGATATGGCTAGATTACTCAAATGTACTAATGGTCATCCACCAAAATTTTACGGTTTGCCTAAGTGTACAAGACGAGATATCCTCTGAGAACTGTGATATCTCTTATTGGTTCTCCTCTCTATAATATCTCCAAGTTTATTAGTAATTCAATTAAACACATTCGAGATCAATCTTCAAGACATGTGAAAGACAGCTGGCAATTTGTTAATAATATACATAAGTATGAAATTCCTGATGATTTTGAAATTTTTTTCTCCAGACGTTCAATCTTTATTTACCAATATTCCAAGGAACTAGTTTTAAATGCTGTCGAGAAGAACTGGAATAAAACAAAATTACATTCTAGATTACCCTTTAGTTTTTCACTCAACAATTTTTAATTCTGTTTAAAAAATGCATATTGTTTTTTCCGAGGTAAATCTGATACACAGACATTCGGTGTCCCTATGGGATCTCCAATTTCAGCAGCGGTCTCAGACCTTGTAATGGAAGAATTAGAATCTGAGATTCTGAATCGTTGTTCACCACAAAAACCATTATTTTCCTTTAGATATGTTGACGACATCCTATCATGCTTACATGAAGACTTAATTGATCAATTTAAAGACAAATTTAATAAATTCCATAATAGATTACAATTTACCATAGAGCGTGATTCTAACAAAAATATCAACTTTTCAGATGTTTCTATCATTCACCAAAATAGACAAATTTTGACTAACTGGTTTAGAAAAGCTACTTGGTCTGGTCGTTATACGTATTACAGCTCAATAACCTATCCGCCGTATGAAATTAGTGTTATCAACGGTCTGTCTAATCGAGCTATAAAACTTGCACACTCATCTTTTCATCAGAACAACTTGAAAATATTAATTAAAACTCTGGAATCTAATGGGTTTCCAAAATGGCTTATTGTTAAGCAGATAGAGCATCGCCAACACACAATTTAAATTAATAACAATAATAATAATATTATCGAACAAAATAATGAGTTTAATACTGATTAGACTGGCATACTTCCGTATTGTACATAAATTTTCAAATTTCACAATAAACTTCTCACAAACTACAAATTAGAAGTAATTTTTAAACCAATTGAAGATGCTTTAAAATGTTTTAGTAACAGCAACGATTCAACTCCTATTGAGAAATGCACAAATACAGTATAAAAAATCAATTGTAAAGAATCTCGTACTACTCATAATAGTACTATTGCTCTAGCCAAACATGAAATAGAATATAAACAGACTTTCGATTTTGAAAATTTTGTCATTTTATCCAAGGAATCGTCTTACTATAAGAGATTATTTTCTGAAATGTACCACATTGTTAAAAATAACAGTAACACTGTTCATTTAAGATCTGATATAGATGGAATGAGTGGTATTCATAATAGTCTTTTACTTTCAACTAACTACAAATAACGTGAATCATCGCATATATGAACTCATTCCGTAACTATGAGTATTATGTTGTTGTTTTTGTTGTACAGATGGGCGGAGAGTCTCAATGGAGTTCCCCTGTCGCTCAAGCTATAAAGCCTATTGTACCACACCCTTAACTCTTTTTGGAATAGACCATCAGCTCAAAATCGACTAGTGACCCCAAGCATGTTCTCCTCACGGAGGTGGGTTCCGAGCCATCGACGCCCCGGTAGAACTACATAGAAAAATTTACATTGGTACCGGCACAGTGGCCGAACCCCAGTCCTCCTGCTCAGAAGCCTGACGCGCTATCGCCTGAGCAACCGGGACTCTTCTATAAGTATTATACTGATATTGGAAATAACTTACCATACCTGCGTCTCTATGTATGCCTTTCGCTTCAATCACTTTTCGTCTCACTTCGCCTGCCGCCGGCACAGGACGAACTTGTGTTCCAAATGTGGTTATATTTGTTTATTGAAATACTGTGTCCAACGTGCAGGCGATGTCTGACAAAGTTTATAATCTCTCCAACTTAATTGTGAAATTTTTTCACAAAAATATCTATAGAATAATTTTGACTAAATGTAACGTTCAATTGAAAGAAAGTTTCTCGACCCGCAACTGTTTGATTTTCTCGATTTCTATTAAACACACAGGCATACACATATATCTATTTATTTTAAAAAGGTTTCTTTGTCACATCTTATCATTGTTAAAGAATTAGAGACCACTAATATCATATATTATTATTTCATTTTTTATTCTGTTCCCGATGCGTAGTCGAAACGTTTATATGATTCGTGGGATCTCTTAATCTATCAATAAATAATTATGACGAGTAGTCAGAAAAAATAACATCTCTTTATTAATACTAGCCTGGTCGACATAAATTAACATCAATCATTACATCGTAGATCAATAAAAACGAACTATTGTGTAATATGTTGTGCTCAATCAGAAAGATAACCGTCATAGCGACTTAGAACTCCCAAAAAAGAAGAGGTAAGAGTATTAGGATTCAGCCGTATTTACATAACTATCGTGATTTCAGGTGTTTCTCTTTAAACATAGTTAGCCACGAGTAATGCTGATAAGAAGAAGCTATGTCCTATTTCTACAAAACAGCGGTTATACGGATAATTTTTGTGACGACGAGGATGACCATTATTATTATTATGATTTTCACTATTGGGAGCGTGGAGATCCTCTATTAAAGTTTGACCATTCGGAAATCGTACATATAACCGATTTTGTAGATTATTTTCTGTAGTAATTTGTACAGAAATGTAGTCCCCTGCAGTTGGAACACACGAGGAAACATCCAAACATTCAGGTGGTTCTTTATTATTATTTATTATTATTATTATTATTATTGGAGAGTGGAGGTGAAAATCTTTAAATAATAGATAAATTTTTTATTTTGCGCTCTATTTGATAGTGCATCCACATTTTCAATTTTCTTCTTATTGTATTAGGAATCATTAAAAAAGGGTTACCGAATTCGTTAACATGAAAATCATACGTTGCATATTTTGAAAAATTTTGTGATCTTACGAACGATTATTATTTTTGTGCCTATGTGAACACACGCAGGAATATAATTAATTATTCTTCATTTTTCATACATGTCTCAAAGTCATTTTTTTTCGACTTCTATCCTCAAATATGACAGTTACCGAGTGAAAACAAACTTCAGCGGCAAACTTTCAAACATAATAAGCACTTTTATATCTACAATATTTATCCCTATTCTTAATTTTCAGGATTCCTTAACTTAATGCAAATAATTTCTATAAGCACAATGAATTCACTAAATTTTTTTGTCATAAATTCTCAATTTTTGTGTGCGAATTCGTATTTGAGGACATATTACCGAGTGGAAATTTGAGCTATATTTTAATCTCCTATTTCTAAACAGAAGCAGCTGAAATTTTGAAACATTGCTGAAAAGTACTTCGATGTAAGTATTTTGTCCTAGTATTAATGAAAAAAAAAACCTATTAAATCATGGAATTGGTAAAACAGACAAGACTCAAATTTCACAGATTTTTGGAAACGACCCTCAGTATCTTATGTTGGCTTTTTGATTTAAAAGTTTAAAAAAAATTCCCTATTGGCTCAAAATTATGGAAAATTTCGTGTATGTGCGGTTTTTGCCAGTGAACAATAATGAAGAATTAGGAAAAAAATTATCTTATTCATAGATTTTTTTGAATGTGCAAAAAATATTTTTTTTTTGATTGAGTTAAATGTACACTCTTTTTGGAAAAGTTAAACATGCCGAACATCAAATTTCTTCAAATTGGATCGAAGGAACATGCTATAATTTTCCTTTCATCCAACAAAATTTGTTCGTGGTGTTTAACGCATTTGAAAATTGCGGAAAAAATAAAAAATTTCAAAATACCAGGTGTGTTATATTATTTGTTATCAAAAACTCGAAAAGATGGTCACAATATGAAAAAACTATGTAGAGTAATGGTAATTTATTTTGTTCATGAACGATTGTATACAATTGCACAAATTAAAATTTCAAAGTTATTTTTCACCGAAAAGTACACTGTTAGAAGATTCTTAGAAATTGAAGCATTTTTTAGTTAAAAATGTAACTTGAATTTCAAGTACTGAAAGTGATTTTCATGAACTTGTAATTGAAGAATCAATTATGCAAATCATTCATACCCTATTTTATATGTATTAAAATAGTATTTTTAATATGTATTCACAAAAAAATTGTGTAGCTTCTATCATAGTATAATCGACGGATGTCTGAAGCTATAAATTCCACAGACTAACGAAAGTACACTGAAAAAAATTCTTAGTAGATTTGACTACTTTTCAATTAAGGTGCTTAGTTCTGTAAAGCCCCAATATCACTTTTTTAGACAAATTAATTATGGAATATATAGTTAAGTGAAGTAAGAAAAGCATTTGTTGTAGCAAATATTTGAGGTTGATTTGACTTAATTCAGTAAGAATTGGAACAAGCAAGATTATGTAATAAATCCAACTACTTTTCTTATTTCCCTACGGCTCCAATGTAATTTTTGCAATTATGCGCAACTACATATTCAGTTACGGCTATTACAGTACATAGTTCTACTACAACAACAATGGTATCATCTACTAAGCGATAATGGTTAACTTAATTAAGAAAGTAGTTGGATCTACTATTTTCCAGTTAACCACATGACTTAGTTAAATATATAGCAGGAATTTTTTCAGTGTAGAATCCAAAATCGCGACCTAACTGATAAGTCATTTCACATGAATTACATTTTCGGACTCTAACATAATTTTATGATAAATAATTCACCGACAAAGACAAGAAACTTGATCAAAGGAAAATCCAAGGTGAATTATACCATTTTTGAAACTGAAATTAATGAAAATCTTTAAAAATCGACTCTTTCGCTATTTCCTTAGAGTTATGTCAATTTTTTTGACTATGTGACCATGAAATATGTGATATATGTTATCGTGAATATATTTTCAGTATATTTAAACAATATTATATGAAGAAGATTGAAACTGAAATGATTTTTATCAACTTTCAACTGCAAGAAAATATCTAAAAGTGGAATATTGCTTTTTGTTTCACGATAAAAGGAGTTTTCTGTGTCTGAATGGATTGAAAATGTTTTCAGTTGTACCGGAATTTGTGTCTGTATAGTGAGAAATTTATTTAAAAAATAATTGATTGGCGCAAGCGTCTTCGATCTTTATTAAGACATTTATTTTCTAAAATTTATTATTCTTACTATACAAACACAAATTTAGGTACAATAGAAAACATTTTCACTCAATTCAGACACCGAAAAGTCCTTTCATCGTGAAATAAAAAGCAATATTTCTCTTTTAGATATTTTCTTATAACTCAAAGTCAATGATAGTAGTACATGTGGCAGGCGTGTAAATTTGGGCTTGTTAGGCGAGGAGGATGTTATCAGCAGGAGCAGTCGGTTAGACGTAGTCGAACCGAAGCCGTAGACGGAGCTGAACGCGAGCCGAAGATAAAGCTGAAAGTGAGCCGCAGGCAAGCCGACTGCTCCTTCTGAAAACATCGTTCGAGCCAAAAAAAGTTTACGTGCTTGCATCGTTTCGGAAATTTCTGAAATTTCTGGTAATTCTATGGTAATTTATGGTAATTTAATCGGTTAGTTACATTAATTTATCAGTAATGGCTGCAGTATTCTTCTTTCTGGCCAAAGTTTATCAACGTAATGCTTATTTCTGGCACGATTGTCCCAGTAGCACAGGAAGCATCAAAATTTCGTGTATTCTCCAAGCAATACAAGCAAAATTCCAATCACTTTGAAGTCGCCACATGTGTTCCACAGGACGCAAGAAAAAAAGATTCTAAATCATTTTCTAAGTATTTTATTAATCGTTTCACTCCTGAAAACTGACCTAAATAGACTTTATACCGAAGCTTTGAAGAGCACTACGAAATGCTCATCAAAACTGCGGTATGAAGTCTTTTGGAGGTAGCTCTGAAGATTAGCCATATGAAGTGGAATTTTACGGAACGAAAAAAGTAGTCAAAAAGCGACTTTTTCATACCCAAGCTGGAAAAAAAATTTTAATGTCAACCTTCTTTGTATGTCAATGTTGAATTATACTGAGAACACATTTCTGATAACATATATCACATATCTTCTGGTTAAATATTCAAAAAAAGTGATATAACTAAGGTCGCTCAGGCAGCGAAAAAAATATTTCAATGACATAATTGCTATATAGGTGTAAATTCATTTGCTACGAACTACTTTCTCTTGTAACTTAGATCTAAAAAAAATTGATCTTGAATATCAAAAAATGTGTTACTTTTGGTGTTTTTTGACTGTACAGGTATCTGAAGATGACGGGTGGAATAATAAAACCCGCGTGGCTGTTAACGAGAGAAAAGCAAGCGTCCTCGAAAAAGCTGAATATTAAAGGTCATGGCAATGAAAAGAGGGCTAGACTGGTGAATGATTATAGGCATAAAAAAAGTAATAGTCAAAGGAAGAAAGGATAGAATTAAAGTGGGAGAATATAAAAAAACGTAGAATGATTTTGAAGGAAATGAGAAATTATTTCGGAAATGGCTTTAAAAGATAAGGAAAGGAAGCACTAGCACTGAGTTAGTCGAAATTAAAAATGCTGATCATGAAATGGTATGGGATACGGACAAAATGAAAGACTATATGAGTGACTGTTTCAAGAAATTGTATGGAGGTCAAGCTGTGGAGCATAACAACTATGACAGAGAAGAGGATATGCTAGACAATCCCGCTGTAGGTGGCAAAAGAAGAGTCGATATCCATGATATTATAACTGTAATTAAGAAACAGAAGAATGAGGAGTCTGCTGGTGTAGGTGGTATCGCCGCTGAACTGCTTAATAGCGGTGCTGGATATTTGTTTTTAATACTGAGGAAATTCTTGAATGTGTGCTGAGAACCACGAAGTTCCAAATGATTGGAGAAAGGCGATTATCGTTTCTACTCAACGAAGGAAAGGGTGATAAATGTGACTGTACTAATTAAAGAGCGATTTGCCTAATAGATACCGTGGGCGAAATATTGATCAAGATAGTTATTGATAGGGTCATGGTAATAACTAAAGAAAGGATCAAAAGAATTT
>JAUMHM010041038.1:0-15539 GCA_032362435.1 Melikaiella ostensackeni
TAAGGAGAGAGGGAGTGGTGGAGAGAAGAAAACCGCACGTCGAAGACATACACATAAGTTGATGCGTTCTTGATTTTTATAATCTGGCACTGAAGAGGGCCCCTATCCGACGCCGAAACGTTTGCCAATCTCATACTTATATAGTTTACTGCGTGTTATGTTATTTAATCATAAGACCCCACTTCCAATACAAAAAGTTTCTAAAAACAATTTTAATACTTGGGTCAATTAAAAAAGTCATCTTTCGAAAAATCAGTAAAGATATTACTGAACGAATTTAAAATTTTGTTTTGTAGACTTGAACGACTAAAAATTACAAGCGTTCAAAATTAAAAATTTTTGATACAAAACATTTCAACTTGATCAAATGTAAATATTAAGTAATTAATGGTTTTTGAAATTGTACTGTAGTTTTAGTATTAAAAATTGAACAATGGTTGATTTTACAAGGCGATTCTGAATATGTTCAAAGTGAAACAATTTGCAGATTTTGACATTAAAAATTGAACTTTTCCAATTCGAAAGCCTTAGTAGTTAAACAAAAATAAAATTAATTAATAGATTCATAATTAAGCGCTTTTATTCAATTAAAATTGCTATTAAAATATTGTTTCAGTCTAAAATATTCCATTTTTAACCCATTCAAGTTAACATTTTTTAATTAACAAAAATGAACAAATTTTTAATATTTATCAATATTTGACTGATAATTCCAAATAAAATTATAAATCAAATATTCAAAAGTGAACAATTTGAAACTCAGTTGTTTGAAATAGAAAGCCTTAGAACGTCAAAATATCAGAATGCTAAATTTAAACTTTGAACGTTACACTTTTAATTTTTCCATTAAAATTTTTTTTGGGTGGAAGTGTTGAATTTTAATTTTTAAATAACAATTGAAAAACTAATTATTTGAAACGACTTGAAATTAAAATAGTTTAACTTCTAATTCAGAATGTTTTCAGTTAAAAAAATGAATTATCCAATGTTTTATGTTTCTAACTTAAAAATAATTTAAAATTGTACAATTCTGAATATTTAAAAATTTATTGATTCGTTCTTTAATTTAGAGCACTTAAAGTAATAGCGTGGACTTACATTTTTCAAACATAAGTCTTTGAACTGTTCAATTCATAAATGTTTAAATTTTTGCAGTTTAACGGAACGTCCTTCAAAATTTTTCAATTAAAAAGTGTAAGAACCTTTCCTTTTGTGCTTTATTTGATTTTATGCTTTATTTTTTATTTATTCTTTATTTTTTCATTTTTATTTTATGCTTTATTTTATTTTATGTTTTAGAAGTTTAAAATTCAAAAGAGTTTCACTTGGAGTGCTTAATTTGCAATTCAGTCTTGATTACTGACAATGAAAGAATGTTCAGCTTTGAGTTCGCATTTTTTAATTTCAATGACCGTGAAAAATTTTGACAAACAGGGAAAAGACCGAAAATTTGTTTACTCGGAAAAAACGGCCACTCTGTATGAGATACGATTACCTGTGGCAAAAACTACATCGGCAATAGTTTTTGTGTATAAACTTATAATGCCCGTGCTAAATTCACCTCTGATATGCAATTGCGAAATACCATTGTAATAGCAGAGTACCTATTTCACATTTTTACACATTTTAAAGTCTATCATTTGTATATGCTAAATGATTCTAATCTGAAAATAACGTATTTTGTTTGAAAGCGATTGTCTGTCGAAAAAATTGTGATTGTATCGTAAAATTTGTTTCAAAATGTCCAGAGGCTGCCTTGAAAGAAGAGGCACCACTCGGCATCCAGGTAGAAAGGATTCTTTTGTAGTGAAGCTGCAGTACAGTGGCCAGATGTAAGAGCTCGAAAACTAAAATCTGAATATTTTTCAAATTTCCCAATTAGAGATTCGGAATTTGAAAAATCAGACTCTAAGCGTTTTCACAATTACAGATATCTAAAATTTGCTTTGAAAAATTAACAATATATCATGTTTTGTATGTATCTCGTAAGCTGTACGTGATACGTAAAAAGAGATAGCATTTTCAGATTTACTATCAGAGGAATTATGTATGTAAATATAATTGTATAGGTTGTCGCATATGAATATATGGATGTTAATGAATAAATAATAATTTTTTAAGTGTTTGAAGGGCTTAGTTTTTAAAGTTTTTATGATAGCGAGACCTTAAGTATTCTAACTGCCTGCCGTACTTCGGTATCCTCAAGGTTTGACTGACATAGATTAAGTCATAAAAAAGAACCCATATCTCTCAAGCTATCTCTAGAGACGAAATTATTCGAATGGAGCCTGCAAATAGCCTGAAACAGGCTTGACTGTTTGATAAAGAGAATATTCAGAGATTTTCTTTCGGTAGAGCGAAACGCATTTTCTAAGCGAGTCATGTTCAGCGTCATGTTTGGCCTGTTACACAGATTTTTAATTAGTTCATACCACTTATTAAATATTTCGAACATGCGTGAATAATAGAGAAAGTAGAGAGAACATGGTTGAGAGTAAATTAAGGTTTTTTTTTAAAGTCAAATTCGATGGTTCCAAGGGAATAAAGACAAAGCCGTCACTCAGCAATTAGTGTGAATTCTTAAACATCCTCGGACGAAAACGTGCTCAAAATTTCGTCTCTTGTTGATACAGAAACAAAAGTTAGGATATTTGTGATACACGTTTATATCGATTTCTGAATTTTCCAATGTTCAAAATGTTTCAATTTAGTGCAGTGATATTGCTTCTTTAGCCTATCATGCTCAAATTAATGAGCTGTCAAAGTGTTTGTCCATATGCAATCATGCCTCATGCATATAGCACTTCAAAAATAATCGAAAATGCTTTCAAATTTGTTGGACGTTATATCAATTTTCATGTTTTGCAGGTTTTATTTAATTATTTGAATTCTAGTCTCTCGTTTCTCTTCATTTGCTGAATATATGTGTAAGCAGCAGAATGAGAACAAATACTAAAGTTGACCCTCTAGTATGTATAAGTTAACAATTCAAGATAATCAAGCTAACACTCCTGGGTAATCTGGTTTACACTGCAAGATCGTCATAGGCCTACAATCCAAAATCGTCAAGCTAACACTCTGACATAGTCAAGCTGAACACCTATTTTTGACATTCCGTGGATAATAAGTTACACTATCTGGAGGGCTGTTCCATAGTCAAATCTTCAGTATAGTCAGTTTCACACTTCAGATAGTCAAACTGTCTACCCCTTTTTCTTCGTGTAGAAACCAAACTATAATCTTGATTGCGCAGCTTCTCCACAAAATAAAAAATTGCGGAAATCTCGAAATTGCTGAAGAGAAAACAACGCGGGTGGTTTATGAGAAACGAAAGTATTTTAGCCTTAGGGTAATAATATTAAATAATCCTAAAGAACCTAACATTCTTTAGCGTCTATTGAACATTTTTATCTGATGATAATATTTTCATATTAGTGATATTTATGTATATTCTGTTTCTTTAGGATGCATAAATGTGGAATACATATGCATATAATAAGAAAAACTTCTACATTCAGAATCCAGTAATCCTTTGATATACTGAGGAATTTATGAAGAGAATTATCATACATTGTAGGGTCCATACTTAAAATTTTCTTCCTTATTGAAATAAAATATGATAATTCTCATTGCGAGGTATCTACATCACACGAATACAGTAATAATTTTCATTTGTTGTACAATTTTCATCTTTATATTCTGACTTCAGGATCCATAAAATGCATTTGATTTTTAGCTTAAGAAATAACTCATCCTCAGAAAGTGAACATAAAAACGTTTCTTAGATCTTGGATGTGAAACTGTGAAATGCTTCTTCTTTAGTGTCAACATCAGAAATAAAGAAACTTTGTGAAGCAGAACAAGACTTAAATTTACTCTTCAGGTATTTTTTATTGCAAAGTTAGAGCAATAAATTGCACAATCATAATGTGAAACCTAGAATCCAGTTCGAAAGGCGTCGCCGACGCAAACGTAAAGAGTGTGATATTTTAGCCCCTATCAATGAGAACCCATATGTGAATTTTTCCCCGATTCCCATCAGACATAAGACGATGTAGGGGAGAACTTTTTGTAAAGCATTGGCAGGAAGAGATAAATGAAGTCGGAGAGATAATTGAGTTTCTATCCCTTTTTTCGATGTTACATTTTGCAACAGTTTTTTGCTGAAATAAAAAAAAGAAGACCCAGATGAAAGTAAAATTCAAGCAAGGTCCTTTATGATCGAAGGCATTCCTATTTATTATGGACATCAAAAGGCTCGGTTGCTTTCTCCTCCACGACCTGTACCGAAGTTATTGTTCGACTCTCTTCTCGTCCAAGAATCGATAAAGTGCCGTAGGACCTTTTGGAAACGAGGTCGAGGAATCGAATCGACCTCTCGTGAAAGCGTCACGATCACCTTCATGGACGAGGGATATATTTTATTGAAAATTAATTAAAACTTTGATGCACGGCGAGCGATTGTATTCCCTCTATGGCTTACGGGAGAGAGTTTGGCCAATTTGTTGTATGCACGGGATGCGATCAAGGCGGATGATGCTTCAGAAATTGTTAAATAAGAGCCCTCTAGACTTATTCCTCGAAAGTGACCTCATTTTTTTCAGACGAAAACTCAAAAAAGGTAGATTTAATGAATGCAATAAATTTAAAGAATACAACAAATTTAATGAAGGCAATAAAACTGGTCACACTGAAACCCCGGGATATCAAACCGTTGCATGTCATTCTGAATATCAACTGTAGATCAAAATGATCCACTTTTGTGCATCCAAAATTCATTTTTACGCAACTTCATGCATATCGTCGAGAGGCAGTTGTGAAAGTCGTGGGTTAGTGATAACTGAGGATTTAGTACAATTTTCAACAGAATAGTTAAATTTTCATCCAAAAAGATGAATTTTCAACCAAGAAAATTGATTTTCTACCAAAAAAGGCAAATTTTAAACAAACTTTATCAATTTTCAACCAAATAGTTAAACTTCCATCTAAAAAGGAGCAATTTTCAAACATACAGTTGCACTTTTAACCAAGAAATATAAAAATTCTACCAAAAGAGATGATTTTTCATTCCAAGAAGACGAATCTTCAACAAAGAGTTTAATTTTCAACCAAGAAAGATCTGTCAGGCATTCAAGAAAACATTTTTTGACAAAATTATTGAATTTTCAAACCAAAAAAGCGAATTTTCTACAAGACAGTTGAATTTCTAATCCGCAAATATAAATTTCCGACAAAAAAGTTCATTTTCAACGACGTTGTTGAATTTTCTACCAAAATAGTTGAATTTTTAACCCAAAAAGACGAATTTTCAACAAATAGTAGACTTTACAACAAAAAAGAATTAACTTTCCATTAAAAATAGTGAGATTTTCAAACAAAAAGATGAATTTTGAACCAAGAAGATTAGGTTTTTATACCAAAAAAGACGAATAAACCAAAAAGAATTAAATTTCCAATAGAAATAGTTGGATTTTCAATCAAGAAGATTAAGTTTCTACAACGGAAAGACGGATTTTCAACGAAATATATAAATTTTTTACCAAGTAGTTCAGTTTTCAACTGAAATAGATATATTTTCAATCAGAAATGAAATAGTATTTTAAGTTAAAGTAATAAATTTTCAACCCAGGAAAAACGAATTCTTCAACAAAATAGTTGAATTTGCAACTAAAGAGATAAATCTTCAACAAAAAATCAATTTCGAATAAAGCAGTTCAACTTTCAACCAAATAGTCAAATTTTCAACCAAAAAGAAGAATATTTTTTTTACCAAAAAAAGACGAATTTTCAAAAAAAATACACGAATTTTGAACCAAATAATTTAATTTCTAACTACAAAAGATATATTTTAAACAAGAAATGGAATTAACATTCACACGTTGAGAACATCAATTTTAACCATTAAAAAAAACACATTCTAAACAAAATAGTTGAATTCTCAACCCAGAGAAAACGAATTTTTCAACAAAATAGTTAAATTTTCAACTAAAGAGATGAATCCTCAACAATAAAATGAATTTTCAACAAAGTAGTTTAACTTTCAACTAAGTCGTTAAATTTTAAATCAAAAAAGATGATTTTTCTATGCGAAAAGAGTAATAGTTGATATTTCAACCAAAAAAGACAATTTTTGAGAAAATAGTTGAATCTTCAATTAAAACGGATGAATTTTCACTTGAAAAGAATAATTTTTAAACAAGAAGAATAATTTTCTACCAAGAAAGACAAAATTTAAAAAAATTACATGAATTTTCAACCAAAACAATTTAATTTTCAACTACGAAAAATATATTTTCATCAAAAAAGGGAATAGTTAAATCTTCATTCGAAAAAATTAATTTGAACCAAAAAGATGTATTTTCAACTAAAATGATGAATCTCCAATTGGAATTCTTAAATATCCACTTAAGAATATTAATTTTAACCAGAAAAAAAACTCATTATGAACAAAATAGTTGAATTTTTTATAAAACTAAACACAATGTTTTTCATAAGGCTATGAAAGTGCTGAAAAATTGATGTTTTAGTTGTTAAGACACAATTTTCGTTCATTACTTCCCATAAAAGTTACTTCTCCAATTTGAAGACTGTTGAATACATCTTATTTGATTCGATTCAATTTTTCGTCCTAGAATTTGACTTTTTTTCTATTCTATTATGCACAAAAATGTGAAATTTCCCCGTGCTCTTGCATTTTTTTCAATGAAATTTCTAAATAAAAATGAAGTAATTTATTAAATTCATGTCATAAATAAGTTCAAAAAACATTGAGTTTTAATTAGTAAGTATCCAAATTTTTAAAAACTAGTCGGCAACCGACTTCGGCGAAACAAAATGGAATGATCCTGATTCAGCACGTGATAAATTAATTATACAATTTGTTTGAACATTACTTGAAAAATTAAATATAGCAACTGTAACCTTGGTATTTAACCCCCAATCCAGCAATAGAATTTTATCTAATTTTTTGCGTGAATAGTAGTAACTTTAATTAACTTTTTGTGTTAAAAATTAGTCACTTTTCGCACTTTTTTCAATCGTCTAACCTTCCTCTTGTAAAAAGCATATGTTTGAAGAATGTCAACAGAATTCATGTAAATTACTCAAAAAGTTTAGCCTTCAATACCAAGATTTAGAAAATAGTCCAATATCTGACATTAATAAGGTAGAAAGCAGAATCTAATTATTGTATCTCAAATTTTATGTACATCCTTCTGGCAAACTTATTTTGTTCTTTATAAATACCAATGTGAAATTTTAATTATATAAACAAATTATTTGAAAAAGTGAATTATAAGGTGAATCAAAAAATATCTAAAATACATGAAAAACAATGAACATCTGTAATAAATGTAAAATTAGAAAAATGACAACATAAAACATAGTCAAGTTGTAAGTGAAGTACTCAAAGATACATGGTAAGAAATGCACATATTTTTTATATGGCATCCTTCTCAGAATACTATTTTTTATAGGCAACAAGGGTATCGTATATTTTCACCAGATGTACATAAAACCTTTTTTCCGAACGCTTAGGTTTCAGTGTTCATGCAGACGGTCATGGCTTGGTTGTGACATAACAACCGACATTCGAAAACTCATGAAAATTCATATGACAGGCAATTGATCTTGAGAACCGGATCATTGTGATGCGTATTTTGCTGATCAAATAAGGAATCCAAAATCTGTACAAAAGCATTGCTTATCATTTTAATCCAATAACGAGATCAAATCGATCAACTGGCATTTGCTGTGGTGAAATTCGTTAAATGAGGCTCATTAAGGATCAGTTTTTTCTCGTGGGTCATCCTTTTGCATAATTCATGTTTAATATTTTCTCTCTTTTGTAAAGGGTCCATTTAAAAGCAGGAATTAAGTAAAGCAGAGCTGAAAAAGGGTACAGAGTGCTCGATGGTGCATCAACTTAATGTTCTTCCGGATAAGCCACTAATCTCCACATACGGGTGTCCCATTTGGTATTGAGAACGCGCGTGCGATCTGTTGAGAGGCGGACCATTAAGGTACTAAAAAGCTCCCTCGCAATATATCATTTTTCTACCATCCTTACTCCAGTAACCACCCTTATTTCCACCCTTAAGCCCCCAAATCTCGAACAACCCCCGGGTGGAGCATTACCTATATACGTTTTGCTGTGCGGGTATTACTACAAATGTAATCTTACTTAAGCATATGTCAGCTTGACTGATTGGGCAGGCGACAGCAAGGACAAAATATAACACCCAGTGAGACCCTCTCATCACAACAGTAGCGTAATCATAGGGGCACCTTAGGCCCCTTAACTTGACACAATTTTTATTTTTTTAAAGCCCCTGTCGCTCTTGTTTCTTCAAAAAAATTAAAACGGATTTTTGTCATATCTTGGTGAGGAACCATCCATATACCACGTGGACAATTTTTCAACACTTTTTGATCCCCCCTAATGGATACATGTGGACTTCTCACGACCCCCCCTGTTCCCTCTGTCCACGTGGACTTATTTCATATTTTATGAAAATGTGGTTGTACAAATACTTGGTATTTAAAAGCAAGAAAGTCAAAAAGAGCGGTCAATCATCTGAAAATTTGATTTTTCCTTTGAATTCCAAACATAAATTCGTGAAAGTATTCTTAGTTTCTCATGTTTTTTTTTTAATAGGTCACTGAAATGAACAATGACTATGGCATGACTATGACTATGGCTATGACTACGACTATGGTCAGAAAGCACTAAGAGCAACACACTTCTTATTTAAAAAAATATATATGTGTTTTTAATAGACTTCAAAATTCAAATACTTGTAACTTCATCGAAATTTTTTGTTCTAATATTGAAAAAATACGTATTGTCCAATTTCCTCTAAGAAAGAACATATTTCGGTGCTGAGAGATTCTGCAACTTGAAGTGTAGAACCTGTCGGATTTGAAATGGATGCGGTCCCTTATTCTACGAGTTCTCATAAGGCGAATATGTGAAAATTGCAAAGGAAGAATAATAGTACCAAGTAAGAGTGAAAGTGCAATTTTCAGGGTCATTCATGCATTACTAATATCCTTTGGCAGTGGCTATGAGTCATTAATAAATTGTTGCTTCAGTGCGTCTCTTATGTAGAAGGTAGGCTAGGCGTGTCGAGCATTCCGGGCAGTGGGAAGATTACAGAATTACCAGGCAGCACGAGCCTAGTCTAGGCTGTCGATGTGCCCACTGGTGCAGTCGCTGTTCAGGAAGGAATCAAGAATTGTCTGCAAAACTTGTTTCGCAACCTAGCGATGATGTCATGTAGGACAATTTACTGCACTTCTGACATAGTTTCATGCACCTATGTACTTACATTTCATGAGGCGAGCTCAAGACAATAGGAGCCGTCCACTTCCATCAAAATCTATCATTTGTTGCCAATCTTTCGGCAAATGAACTGGAACAAGTAGATCACGAATCGAGGGTCTATCGAGGATCTATTAAACTAACAGATTCTGACAAATTGACAATGTCACTCAGAAAAATGTTGTTTTGAGTTGCTAGATGTGCTAAGTTGGTTCTTGTCAAAGGAACTCTGAATCCTCGATCATTGAGAAAAATATATATCAGAAGAACAGTAATGATTACCTAAAAAGCGTTGCAAAAAAAATCACTATGCTTTGTTTCCAACTGATTACTGAACTCCAGTAATCATTACCAAGGTACGTCGCATTCTCTACTGTATCATCGGGAATCATTTGATAACAACCCATACTGAATTCGTTCACAGCGCTTTTAAGATAACCATTACTGTTCTTCTGATCTCCATTTTTCTCCGTGATAACACCAACCAGCTCATGATGAAGGTTTCCAAAGCAATGAAACGATCAATCATTTTAATAACTTCAGCATAAAATAGGTATGTACATTAAATCAGAAAACTGTTTGCAGCTTCTTACTTCATCTGCTAATGCTCCCAGATACCTTTGGTAATCTAAATTTGTTGTTCAGTGTGCATCAAACTCTCAAGCCTCGATGAAAACAACTAGCTCATCATTAGGGCTTACATGAAAGTGGTATGCACACCGCATTAAAAAACTGCTTACAGCTTCTTGCTTTATCTGCTAATGCTCCTGCAACAAGCAATGCTCAAGCAACAAGTTAAGATGACTAAATATACCTATATTTAGTCATCTTAACTTGTTGCTTATTGTGCATTAAACTTTGAAGCCTTGATGATACCCACTAGCTCATGACGAGGCTTGACAAAAAAAGGAAACAATCGATAAGCTCAGTAACTTCAATATTAAATAGGTATGCACACTAAATTGGAGAATTGTTTGCAACTTCTAGCCTCAGCTAATGCTCCCACGCGTCTTTAGTCATCTAAATTTGTTGCTTATTGTGCATCAAACTCTGTAGTCTCGATTACACCAAAGAGCTCATGATAAAGGTTTACAAAACAATAAAACAATCAATAATTTTAATAACATTAACATAAAATAGGTATCCACACTACATTGAAAAACTGTTTGAAGCTTCTGGCTTTATCTGCTAATGCTCCCAGGGATCTTTGGTCATCTAAATTTGTTGCTGATTGTGCATCAAACTCTCAAGCCTCGATGACAGCAACTAGGTCATGATGAGGGTTTACAAAAAAAGGAAACAATCAATAAGTTCATTAACTTCAACATAAATTGTTTATGCACACTAAATTGGAAAACTGTTTGCAGCTTCTTGCTTATCTTCTAATGCTCCCAGGGATCTTTGGTCATCTAAATTTGTTGCCTGTACTGCATCAAACTCTGAAGCCCCTGATGACACCAACTAGTTCATAATGAGGGTTTGGAAAAAAGGAAACAATCAATAAGTTTATTAACGTCAACATGAAATAGGTATGCACACTATATTGAAAAACCGTTTGATGACAACAAGTAGCTCATCATGAGGGCTTACAAAAAAAAGGAAACGATCAATAAATTTATCAACTTTAACATAAAATATTTATGCGAATGTGAATCAAACTCTGAAGCCTCGAGATACCACCTAAATCATGAAGGTTTACAGACAATGAAACAATCAATAACTTTCATAACTTCAACATAAAATAGGTGTGGACACTAAATTGGAAAACTGTTTGCAGTTTCTCGCCTCTGCTAATGCTCCCAGGCATCTTTAGTCATCTAAATTTCTTCCTTATTATGAATCAAACTCTGAAGTCTCAATGTCACCAACTAGCTCATGATCAGGGTTTACAAAAAAGGGAAACAGTCAATAAATTTGATAACTTCAACATAAAATAGATATGCACAATAAATGGAAGAACTGCTTGCAGCTTCTTGTCTCTGCTAATGCTCCTAGGCATTTTTAGTGATCTAAATTTGTTTCTTATTACGAATCAAACTCTGAAGCCTCGATGACACTTCCCGGATCATCATGAAGGTTCATAAACCATGAAACAATGATCAATTTCAATAACTTCAACATAAAATAGGTGTGCACATTACATTGCAGAACTGTTTGCAGCTTCTTACGTCTGCTAATGCTCCCCTGTATCTTTAGAATTTCATAACCATTTTGCTGATGAAATAGCAAGAAAATTGAAATTAAATTGAGACAAGGCAAGTCTGGCAAGCTCATAAGAAAATGGAGCACCTTGGTTCAGAATGATCACCTGACAAAATGCAATATCCTACTCGTGGGTGTAGTAGAGAAGCTATAGGTTGAATATATACGTATATATGTGAAGCAGAAAAGCAGGTGTTTTTGCAAGACGTTGTGGTGGAGGCTGGCGTTTGTCGAGACTCGTTTGAGGCCGTTAGCATCCTTCTCGCCGCCGAACCAAAATCCTTGAGTCTCCTTGGATCTTTCACCGATCCTCTCTGATCTTCTCACACCTGGCTGGCTTCACCGGCCTAGGCGGTTTGTCCGGGTTGTTTCACGATTCCTCTCCGTCTTGATTCTTGCTGCTACCTGTCTTGCCGGCCCTTGCATTTCGCCATTTCCTCCCTCCCACTTCCTCCCCCTGCATATCAGTCCAACCTTCCCAACAACGTGCATATACGTACATTTTTCCTCCCTGCCCTCTTCTTGTTCTCATTCTCATTCTTCAGTGCTCGTCTTGTTATGCAGAGTTATGCTCTCCTCTTCGTTGCCCGGCCTGTCCAATGTCCATCTCTCCGCAAAAGGTTTCAAAGATTCAACGACGTAACGATCATGCCGGAAGAAAGAACGATTCTGAGTCGAGCAGTCGAAAGTGGGATCGATTTGGAATCGAAAATACGTGGGCGCATTTTCTTTTCTTATACTCCAATCAGATCAATGACACGGTGAGGCTGAACCAACTTGAATTGCAATGTTCTTGCATATGCGAACATGTCAAGACAAGAAAGAAAAAAGTACCAAGTTTAATTGCAATGTCCTTGCACACGGGGTTTTTCAGTTAATTATGGTAGTCTGTAGTCCCACGAACATCTCAAGATCAGGAATGGAAAGAATACATTGGTTCCTTTGAGAAAAAATTGTAAGGTCCAAGCATATTGAAATTTTCAACTAATTACGGTAGTCTTTAATCCCAAAAATATCTTGAGATAAAGGAGAAAAAAATCCATCAAAAACTCTTCAAAAAGTCGATTTTTAATATTTTTAACTTAAAAGAATTACAAATTCAAAAAATTCTAAGTATGTAACAGCAAAATTCTTGCATATGGGATTTTCTGACTAATTATGGTATTCTTTAATCCCACAAACATTCTAAGACCAGAAGGAAAAAAAATCCGTAAGGCCGTTTTCAAAACAGTCGATTTTTATGTTTAAACTCAACTATTATGGAAGTGTGTATTACGACGAACATTTCAAGACTAGAAACAAAAAAGTACATCGATCCTTTCCTGAAAAAAACGATTTTTAAGCATAAAGCGTTTGAAAATCATCATCATTCCACAAATTCAATTGCCATGTTCTTCCATATGAGATTCTCTACTAATTATGCTGGTCTTGAGTTCCACGAATATTGTATGATAAATGAAATAAAAAATTCCATTCAGAACTTTAAAAAAAAGTTGATTTTTATGTTCAAAATATAAAAAACTGAAGAAAATTCTAAAAATTTAATGGTGAATTCCTTGCGTATGGAATATCCGACTAATTACGGTAGTCTGTAATCCCGCGAACATTTCAAGTTCAGAAATAATAAAAATACATTTGTCCCTTTTAGAAAAAAATCGATTTTTATGTTTAAAGTGTTCAAGAATAATAAAAGTTCTACAAATTGTAAGGTCCAAGCATATTTTTTCAACTAATTATGGTAGTCTATAATCCCACAAACATTCTAAGACCAGAAACAAACATTATTATTGTATTCTACACATTTATTTTCAGGATCCTTACATTTGGAATTTTTCAACTAATTATGCTATTCTGTAATCCCACGGACATTTTAATTTCAACATCAAAAACGAAATGAAATTCGTAAGGCCCTATAAAAAAAGTACATTTTTATGTTCAAAGTGCTTAAAAAATAAGAAAAGTCTACAATATTAATAACAAGGTCCTTGCATTTGGGATTGCCCCAAGAAGAAGGGTAGTGTGTAGTCCCATAGTCGTTTAAACCTCAAAAAAAGAATCCATTAGACCCTTTTTGAAAAAAGTCGATCTTTATGCTGGAAATATTTAAAAATCCAAAATCATAATTTTCACTTATTTCTTATTAATATTGTAGATTATGCATTCTCAAATGTAGAGTGTTAACAAAAAATATTAGTGTTTCAAAATTTATTATTAATTGTACTATATATTGAACAAAAGAGATCCATAAGAGGATATAATAAAAGATAATGACATGAAAAACTATTTATTCCTAGCAGAAACTATTTTTTTCACTATATAGTCCAATTAATTCTAAATTTCTGGAACATTAATGATTTCTGTCAACATTCTAGGTTTGAAAATGTATAGTTTATTATATTGACAAAAATTAAGTAAAATTATAATTTTTTATTTATTTTTATTTACTTCTTAATATTTTGAAAATGAAAGTCGACTTTTTTTTAAAGAGGGACCGAGAGATTGGTTTGTTTTTGGTCATAACATGTCCATGGAATCCTAGAATACCAAAATTATTCGGAAAAATCCCACATGCAAGGGCCTTGTGATTAAAGTTGCTTCAGCCCCACCTAGTCACATTTGAAAAATACATGTTAGGGGTCTTCAAAAATAATTGTAGTTATTAGTCCTACAATATTTATTTAAATTGTTCCGTTAATTTATTCGCCAATTCTTTTTCTCACGAGCTGTGGGCAAAATCGGTCCCATTTGTACTCAAGACTCGAGAACATCGGCACTTAAGAGGTTCTCGTCCAAGCAGCGTCGCATGAATATGGATTGGCACATAATAGCGTTAGAGATAGTGTTATTGACCTCTGCTACGAATGTGGACATAACTTAGAGAATAATTCGTCGGGTTAGTGCAATATTATGCCCATTCAGAAGAAAAAGCAAGAAGGTGCCTATTCAGAAAAAATGGCAAGAAGGCATCTGCCTTTTCAGAAAAAGTGCCAAGAAGGTGCCTATTCAAAAGAAGTGTCAAGAAGGTGCCTTTTTAGAAGATTTGACAAAACGTTGCCTATTTAGAAAAGTGGCAAGAAGGCGTCTATTCAGGAAAAGGGGCAAAAAGGTGCCTATTCAAAAAAAGTGGCAAGAAGGCACCTGCCTTTTCAGAAGAAGTGCCAAGAAGGTGCCTATTCAAAAGAAGTATCAAGAAGGTGCATATTTAAAAAATTTGTCAAAAAGGTGCCGATTTAAAAAAAGTTGCAAGAAGGCGCCAGCCTTTTCAGAAAAAGTGCCTAGAAGGTGCCTATTTAAAAGGAGTGTCAAGAAGGTGCCTATTTAGAAAAGTTGTCCAAAAGGTGCCTATTTAGGAAAAGTGGCAAGAAGGTGCCTATTCAAGAAGGCACCTGCCTTTTCAGAAGAAGTGCCAAGAAGGTCCCTATTTAAAAGAAGTCTCAAGAAGGTGCCTATTTAGAAAAGTTTTCCAAAAGGTGCCTATTCAAAAAAAGTGGCAACAAGGCGCCTGTTTAGGAAAAGTGGCAAGAAGGTGCCTATTCAAAAAAGTGGCAAGAAGGCACCCGCCTTTTCAGAAAAAGTGCCAAGAAGGTGCCTATTCAAAAGAAGTGTTAAGAAGGTGCCTATTGATAAAAGTTGTCAAAAAGTGCCTATTCAGAAAAAGTGGCAAGAAGGCGCCTATTTAGGAAAAGTGGCAAGAAGGTGCCTATTCAGAAAAACTGGCAAGAAGGTGCTTTCCTATTAAAAGAAAAGTGCTAAGGAGGTGCCCATTCAAAAAAAGTGGCAAGAAGGCGCCTATTTAGAAACATGGCAAGAAGGTGCCTTTTCAGAAAAACTGGCAAGAAGGTGCCTTCATATTTTTAAAAAGTGCCAAGAAGGTGCCTATTTGAAAGAAGTGTCAAGAAGGTGCCTATTTAGAAATGTTTTCCAAAAGGTGCCTATTCAAAAAAGTGGCAACAAGGCGCCTGTTTAGGAAAAGTGGCAAGAAGGTGCCTATTCAAAAAAGTGGCAAGAAGGCACC